>CM022302.1:13512306-13783242 GCA_011799875.1 Thinopyrum elongatum | reverse complement strand
TTAGTAATCGTCGATTTCCTCCGAACAAGATTCCGATGGCGCCATAGTTGCCGGCAGGTGGATCCGATGGTCCCACTCCAAGACACTATCGGCGGTCAGTTGTTGATCCTTCTTACTGATGTCGTACTTGTAGAGATCGTCACCCAGCCAGTAGCACAACATCCCATTACTATCATCGTGCCAGACGCCCCTTAGCTCGTCGAGGTCGCCATTATCCACGTAGAAGGTGTAGCGCAGTTCCCAGGTGTGCAACGGATCATCATCGTCTTCAGTGAGCAGCTTGCTTTGCGTCGGCACGGGCCGCATGAACCAGAAATAGAGCCGTTTGTCGCCAAGTCCGCGCACGGCGACACACAGCCGCCTGCGCATCTCGAAGGGGTACAGTTCCTTAGGGTAGCTCTCGGGAGGGAGGGGGTACGTGCGGTGCTCCTCGGTGGCCACGTCAATCTCTAGCATGAGATATGGCTCAATGGCCACCACGTACAGCTTGCCGTCGACCGACACGGCGGGCGACGGGAGGAGGCTGTCCCCCACTTGGTACGGGATCACGTGCGGGTGCTGGCGCCAAGCATTGCCATTGCCATCGCCCAAGGTAAGCACGTCAAGGTCGCTCTCCCTCTCCTCCGACGCCCACAAGTCGTCGCCGGGCTCCATAAAGGAGAAGCAAAAGAGCTTGTATTGGCGGGAGGATGGGCTGAACCCCATGGCGTACCTGTGGCGGTATTGGTCGTCATATGGCGGCGCCCGGATCTTGTGGTTCTCGCCGGCACCGGAGATGGGATTGCACACAAAGACAGGCCAGCTGCCCTCCGTGCTTGAGTGGGGTGCAAGGAGGATGAAGCCGTTACAGGCGTTGACGGGGCTGTAGGGGGCGGCCAGATCGGATACCTTGCACATGGGGTTCACCGTGGCCGATGCCCCGCCCGCGAGTCTCCGAGACGGCCAACACCTCTGTTGCAGCTCCGTCGGCGCCGAGCATGACATGGTTGGTGTGGGCATGCAGCTCGACGAAAGATGGGTCACTGAGGAGGCCGCGCCATTGCCGGCAGACGTTGCGGCCGCGGACGACGTCCCTGGTCGGCAGCCTCAGGAGGATCCCACGCAGAATCTCCTCCGCCACACACACCATTGTTATTTTGTCCTATCGATCGGTCTCAAACACCACGTATATATAGTATTATATGTATCACTACGGCGTGCAAAATCATCTCCGGGTCGGATTGGAACCAATATCGACTGAGTAAGAATCTGAATCGAGTTCCATACCACTACAGGTATACGGCGCGGAGACGAGGGACTCTTGGTGTCCAGATTTTACCGCCAAAATCCTTATTTCGGTCTGGGTTCAAGCTCTATATAATCATTGCAACTCTTGGAAATACGCGTTCAAGGTATCGTTCTTTTCATAATATTTCTTGACTAACGGAATATTTGCGGAGGACTGTTTACAAACGTACATGTCCTGCTCTTTTTTTTTAACATAGTCAGAGGCAAGCGCTCATAGATACACGCACACACGCACACCTTACCCCTATGAGCACCTCCGAGATACTGAGCCGGCATATCATCTTAAAATTTTACGAAGTCACCGTAGGCGCCTCATAGTCCACTGAACACACATCGCCGAAAATCCTGAAATAAATTCAGTATAAATACGAGCACCCGGACTTAAACCCTCATGGGCTGGGGATGCATCTGTCCACCTAACCATCCAACCACAGGTTAGTTCGCCATGGCCTGCTCTTCACTTTACTAATGTCGTACGAGTAGTGCATTTTAGGAGGAAAGACATAAATGATAAATAAGGCTTTTTGCATAAAATGTGAATTATTTTTAATAGAAAAGTAGTATATATTTGAGCAGAATATTTTGTAACCGTAAGAGAATTTCAGGCCACATATATCGACCCTCGTAAAATCCAGTGTTACGTAAAATTCATTGTCCCAAAAATCAACTTTTTCCTTTGCGTACAAAAACATAAGGCTCTAGACTTCCGCGGTGTTGTGAGTTTACTTATCTGGCCAATGTTTGTCTTCCACGTCTTTGGCTCTACACATCTTCTCATAAGGGTCGCTCTCACAAGGTACCTAAAAGCGTCCAAAAAGTTCGGACACTTTTTGTCATCCAACGGGGTCTCTTAAATATCCGCGCACCAGTCCACATGTCCCTTTTCATGTAAACCGGAAGAAAACTTGAAGGAGCTTTGCGGAAATCTAGGCACCACGTGGGAGTCCGCTTGGCCCATTGTCAGTTGGACCACATGTCCTTACAACCAATGTACTTTATCTTTTAGGTCCGCCTGGTCCACCAATACTGTTTGGATTTGATGCCTATTTAAGGGACAATGTTGGACGCCGGCTCCTGTCCCGTGTCCGCGGACGAATAGTCTTTCTGTTTTAGAGGATAGTGTTGGAGATGCCCTAATGCAGGGACGTTGGCTTCAACCATTGTATCTCAAACAATTCAGATGTGTCATTTCCTCGTGTATCATTCCTATCTGATCTATAAATAAGTTCCCTACCATATTGTATTTGTCTTTTCGAGTGAACATGGCTCTCTTATAGACATTTACATCACAGACGGTGGGAGGGGTGTTGTCGATCACAATGAAGTAGTGATGAATGATATCCCGTCCATCTACCTCAACATTTTTTGGTATGGGAAGGAGCGATGACCGTCTCTATCTTTTCTGGCAGCACAAATATTTTGTGAGAGTGATGCCGCATTGATTATCTTACATTTAGGGCAACCAAAACATCTTTATATTAATTCTTGTTAGTTGTCTATATTTTATTCGATCACTACAAGATTGTATTTTTTAAAATTGAATGGATCCGCATCTGAGCAGTTTTGTGAATATTATGAAATATCATTTTAAATTGAATGATAATTCTTGAAATATGATTGGGGAGCTTACAACGCATCTTGCAAGATCATGCATATATAGGGCGTCGAGCAATGCATGTTCTTTGGTTGGGCTGATATGACGTGATTGGGAGGGGGCCATGGTTACTATCGGGTATGTTCGACCAGGGTCAGAAACACAAGGACTAGAAATACTAGCGGATCGACATGTGGTCATTCCAAATAGTCGAAGGTGGTGAGATCACATATGGGCATGATGGTGATGGTGACCATCTTTTGGGTGAGGCAACATGCATCGCGGTCTTGAGGGCTTGTACAGTTTAACATGGCAATGGCGTGGTGTAGATTTGAAGACAATATACACATGGGAGCTTGGTGTTGACAGGTGTGGGGTGACAGCGTACAACTACCATGGAATTATGTTAAGGTGGAGTTGGAGTTTGATTATAGACTTCATGTAGGTTGATGGACGGCCTACAACCTAATTTGGTAGAGAGTGGAAGCCTATTTCAATGGGACAAGTGGGAAGCATGTGGTTCGGAGCATGGCCTAGTGGTCCGATGAAAACGTGAATCTTGTGATCGATTGATGAAGATCGTGGTTCTCTAAAGTGAAGGTTGACACTAGAAGAAAATCGACAATTAGCAGTGGCCCCAGAAGCGGTTGTGACCAAGCAAAACAATGCCACCTGTAATAAGCTCAGCGGAGGTGGTTATTTTTCCAATATGCGGATCCGAAGTCGGTTAGAAATATGAAACAGCCCGCACGAACATTTGAGTAAAGTTAGTTTCCGGCAGTGGGATTTGTCCCAGACATACAAGTCATGTGTGTGGTTGCCGATGTAGTTTTTTAGATCGAAGGAATGGTTGTTGTACCTAGCTGTGTGATTTATTTTCAAATTAACAAGTGTGCCAAAAGTTAGGATTATAAAGTGGTTATCTCGCACTAAATCTGTTGCTTTAGTTATTTGAATCTGGTATATGTTGTAACTATTCTATAGTTTAAGTGATGCAAGAATGAGTAATCTATGAGAATTCAGTTCATAAATGGTTGGACATATATATATTTCTGTCTTAGTGTGCTTTGTTAGTAATTGGTCCATCATATTAGATATAATTTTTTGGTAATCTGTGCTGTATAGCCATGAGGGTACACAAAATGTGTTTTAAGCTATGTTGTTGCCCTGGAATTGTAGTCAGCAATTTAAAAAAAAAAACTCCTTATTTGTCTGTAAATTGTTCAGGGTCCAGATAGGCAAAGGACCTGCAGTTAGGGAACTGAATCCCAACAAGAAAATTGCACTAGAACTGTCTGTAAGGGCGTATGCAGAGAAGCGCAATGGAATGGTTGTGAATCCTACAGTTGGGGCATCGTTCGACTCGATTGATGAGGCATATGAGTTCTACAATCTATATTCATGGGAGTGTGGTTTTGGTATCCGCCTTTCATCGAGCAGGATGAACGTTGATAGGAAGAGATGCATGCAAGAGATTGTATGCGGATGTGCGGTATGTGCCGAAAAAGGTTGGATATGTTGTGTTGTTTTCTGAATTTATTATATTCTTTCAATAATTTGAAAATGTCAACGCCGCGTTGTGGATGCATTCTCACCCGCACAATTTTTCCATGTTAACAATCAGGGCAAGCCACTGAAGGAGAACACCAGATCAACGAGATGTGGATGCACAGCTATGATTAGGTTGCTTAGATCTAGTGATAATGGCTGGTACATATCAGAACATAAAGCAGATCATAATCACCCATTGTCTCTGACGTGTGGAGAGAAAATGCATTGGAAATCACATAGGCATATTGACCGGTACGCGAAGGACCTGGTGAAGCAACTACGGGACAACAATGTAGGGCTTGGCAAGGTGTTCAACATAGTTGGTAGTTTCTTTGGATCAGTGGAGAATGTTTCGTTCACAAAACGCACTTTGAAAACTCTGTGTCGGAAGCTTAACAAGGAGCAATCTGATTTTGATGCGATGAAGACGATGGACATTTTGTCAGAGATGAAAGCAAACGAACTTGATTTCAATTATACAGTTCAGGTAGATGATGAGAGTCGGATTAAAACTTTGATGTGGGTGACTAGCAGGGGTTGTGATCAGTACAGGTGTTTTGGGGATGTGATCACCTTTGACATGACATACCAGACAAACCTGTATGACATGCCATTTGGCCTGTTTGTCGGAGTAAATAACCACTATCAAAGTATAATCTTCGGTGGTGTGATGCTTAGAGATGAAAAGGAGGACACATTCAAACGGGTTTTCAGAGAATTCATTTGCATGGCCGGGGGGGGGGGGGGGGGGGGGGGGGGGGGGGGGGGGGGGGGGGGGGAAGCACCCAAAAACGATTCTCACAGGTTTGTGTGCAGCTCAGTTGCTTTTCCATCAGCACATGTACTGTCTATCTGTTTCTGATTTTTATTTGCATACACTGTAGTTGCTGATAAGTGTTTTCTTGCTGATTAATTTTTCAGATCAGGCAAGATCAATGGAAATTGCTATTGAAGCTGAGTTACCAAACACAGTGCACCGGTGATGTAAATGGCATGTTTTGCGGAAGGCTAAAGAGTCGATGGGGACACTTTGGAGCAAGAAAAGCGATTTCAAATTAGGGTTCCATAAGCTTGTGCACCACATGATAACAGAGGAGGAGTTCGAGGCCGGTTGGGATGACATGCTCGAGAAGTATTCTCTCCGCAAACATCCTTTCCTAACGCAGATATACGAGGTTCTTCATAAGTGGGCGAAGCCATACTTTAGAGGTGTGTTCAAAAATGACCAGCACTCAGCGTAGCGAGAGCGCAAACCACCTCCTAAAGGGTTACGTGCCTCCTGGGTGCCCAATGGATTTGTTCTTGAGGCAGTTTGAGAAGCTCCAGTTTGACAGGGAGTCCGAGGAGAGCTTCCAGGAGAAAAGAACATCCCTGGTTAGTACAAATGCGCATTTATTGTCGCTTAGAACTGTTTATATTACTTATGGGGATGTTTACTGATATCTGTGCTTCCGATTTTCAGAGTGGTGTTACTTTAAAAGTAAATCTGACTATCAAGAGGCATGCAAGCAAGGTTTACACACGGGCAATGTTTGAACAGTTTGGTGAAGCATTGTATAAGTCATTTTCTTACGTGCTCGATGAATTGGAGCCTAGAAGACTGTACAAGTTAACACATGTCGATGCATGTGCAAGAGAGAAGTGGAGCAAAGTTGAATTCAAGGTGGAAGTCAGTGAACATGAAAGCTTCTTCAACTGCGAGTGTGGCACATTTGAGCACTCTGACATGGTTTGTTGCCATGCATTACAGGTGGGTGGTTGTCATTGGTTGTTACCTGATCTTGTTTGTCCTGCCGATGTTTGACACATTCATCCTTTTTGCTAATTATCACGCATATTTTATGTAGGTTATGATACACTTCCGTTTGCTACAAATTCCTCAGAAACACATACTGAAGTGCTGGTCCAGGGATGCCCGTGATGTGCTTCCGGAGCATCTGGCTAGGTACCAGAAAGACAAAGGGCCTCCTTCGAGCGACACTTTTAGGCATCATGCGATGTACATAAAGGCTCTGGAGTGTGTGCAGCTGGGAGATCGCAATGTGAAGTGCTACGAGGTTTTCATGAGCCTTATGAAGGATGTTTACGCTACATTACTTCCGTTAGGCTTAGAAGCGGATGTCATGGGACTTGCCGAGCGTGAGCAGCAGGCCAACAGTGTCGCACCCTACCTTCATGATGAGAACCATAAGATCGTTGCATCTAGGCAAACCACAGATGGTGCATCAAGTTGTTCTGGTGTTGCCGTGCCTAACAAGAAGCGGACTGCTGGTTGACCTACCACCAGCAGGGACAAACCTCCTTATGAGCAGCATCTCAAGAGGTCTCGCTTCTGCTCCATTTGCAGAGTGCAAGGGCACAAGAGCACGACGTGTCCTGATAGAGGTGATTTGCTGAAGGAGCCATGGAAATTGCCAAAATGTTCAAAATGTGGTGTTATGGGACACCGCCGCAATGTGTGTGGTAAGGACACAGGGCCTTTCGAACCTAACTTTCTCTAGATACATGAACTTGATTATCTCAGTTCGTTTCAAAAAGTACTGATCATCTGGGAGAACCATATTTGTTGTCCTATGTTTAATCATTTGTTTGTCTGTATACTCCCGGTGTGCTGCCAAAACTAAACTCCTTAGGAGTCATCCTGTTATGCTGTCCTAATTGGTCTATCATTTTGCAAGGAGTTTGGTTTGATTGTCTACGTTTTTAACATGTAGATGTGCTGATTCTTTTTAAAATTAATATGCATCCTGCGTCTGGTTTGATTGTCTAGGTTGTTGACAACATGCAGATTTATGCTGATTCTTTTTAGAATCAATATGCATCCTGCGTCTGGTTTGATTGCCAGGTATTCCAGTGGTGACTGTTCGGTACACGTACTGAAAAATTAGGCCCATCAAATCTTCGATTAAAAATGAATTAGTAACTAGTTATGAAAGATAACCAGCTATGGTTATACGATCTGCTAGTTTTTATTAACCCATTTTTTGAGTGTGCCCTTATTGTCGAGTGTTATTGAACACGGGAGCCCTTAAATGAAAATCTCTTTGACTTTAGAACTGTCTCTCTTAATGCCAACCTTAGTGACTAAACAAATGTCTCGATTAATGGTAATCTTGTTCCTTAAACAAACTATCTCTACTAACACTCTAGCCTCGCTGTCTACTGCATGTGGACAACAATTAGTCCACGTACCGCAGTAGTTCTGGCAGCACTTGGTACGCTTTCGGTGGTCGGGCACATGAAGGATATGGACCCTGCGAAGGACTCGCACACCTGTCGGGCTGCTCGGCACCTGAATTGGGTAGAGGGCCTGACGAGATTCCATAGCTGACACTAGGTTGCCTTTTCACCGGAATACGCGGGGCTACAGTGCCAGCTCGGACCGGAATACGCGTCAGATGTGGATCACGAGGACGCTGGACGGCCAGGATACCACCCGCCATGGTGGTCAACCACCATTCGCATTTTTCGACCTCAACCCTACCTAATCCATCCATCTCGTACTAGCGGATGGATTAGCAAAGCATTGTTTTAGCAATAGTACTTCTGAGGTTTGGGAGACTTTCGTCCCTGACTTTATTCTTCACAACTATGTAAATGACCTTGCTATTATCTGAGGAATAAAGTTATTACGATAAAAAAAAAAATTCATCCATCTCGTTCCCTCACCTCAAAAAAAAAAAAATTCCATCTCGTTCCCCTTTCCCCCTTCTCCTTCCTTCTCGCTCTCGGCCGCCGCCATGCCTCTCTCTGCTCCTCCTCGACGTAGGCCCCGGCCGCGCAGCACGACGGTGGCCGATCTATCTACCTCGAGGTCAGCCAAGGATCGACAGCGACAGTGGCTCCAGTGGCTCGATGGAGGCGGCGGCGAACCCTAGCCGCAACGGGTCGCCGACGCGGATCCCTCGCCTCTACTGCTCGCCCCGAGCACCTCAGTTGCGACTGCCTCCTCTTCGGTATGTATGTCTGCTATCTGCTGCCGTGCCAAATCCCTCTCTCAGGCTTATTTCAATCTCACAACATCTTGGCTTGGGTGGCACTGTACGTCTAATACATGATGTGCTTCGTGTTCTTTTCTATTCAGACCTCGATGACACGCTCTACCTGGTGGCCTCTGGCATCATGAAGAACATCCAAGGTAGGTAGGTGCTTAAACCAAACCGTCGTGGTTCTACTGGAATTCTGTACTGGTATCAATTTTCACCAGTAGATGGTTGGTTGTTTATGTGTGCTGTTAATGAGTTCATGATGCTGTCTAACTCATTGACTCTCTGGTTCATGTCGTCTCCTGACTGATTGATTTGGGGATTGATGGTTATGTTGCAGGTCGGTCGAAATGGGCACCAAGTACGGCGAGGACTCAGCGCGCCCCAACCGCAACTGCCTCCTCCTCGGTACCAAATCTCTCATTCGCTCCGTCAGGATAATTTCAGTTCCACAACATGTTGATGTTGGCATTGTCTAATACTGTATGCTTTCCCGTTCAGACCTTGATGGTACGTGTCATCGGCCTTGACGTCATGACCAACATCAAAGGTACATACAGAAACCAAACCGTGCCGGTTCTACTCAACATCTGTACTAGTGCCAGCCACTTTCCTGGGAGAGAAGCGTGAGTGCCTGGTTTGTGTGTGTACGGCGCTGACAAGTTCATGCTGCTATTGACCAATTGGCTGTCTGGTGGTTCAGATTACATGGTGGAGAAGCTCGGCGTCGACAAGAGCGTCAGCCTGCATCCTCAACTTCAAGCAGTACAGAACCACCATGGCCGGGCTGCTGGTGCGTATGATTTTTGTTTGTCTCTAGTCTTGACCATGTATGTCTCTTGTGATCCTTGATGCAGGTCGTCAGGTACCAATTCGACTACGGTGATTTCCACGGCCATGGGTACTGCATGCTGGCTTCTCTCCAAACTTGTTGCTATAGGTTTCTTGTTTTCGTCAGTAAGTCCAGGGAAAAAATTGGAATGCCAGATTCTTAACCGTTTCATTTTTTTGCAGCTTTGTTCATGGACGGCGAAAAGCTCACTCCGATGCCTCTCGCGCGGCGCCTCCGGTGGTCACTTCTTCGACTCCGGCATAGGTATGCCACTCGGTTCCTCTCCTCTGCTTTCTCTTATCTCCGTGTGCCCACGGCCATCGAGCCGTGGTAACAGTTCGGTATGGGTTGAGTCCTGCGACACACACACACACACATGAAACTGTCCATACAAGTTTCTCACCGGACACTGATTAGTCCAACCGAGCATGTGTATTTATTTGTAAAAATATGAAATCTTTGCAACACTTGCTGACCATTGGGTAAATGACTTGTTGTCGAATAAGTACATGGTCTCTTTTCACCAAGTGTTGCATTTTTCTAGAAATGGTCTCTTGCGTGCAAATGTCCTGTGTCGGATGATAAATCTTGATGCATTGGTACTTCATTGGGGCCTACAGCAATGTGAACTCTTGATCTGTGATGTTCTGTGATGCCAACATTTGTGCTTCTGGTGACTGTCTTATAATAATTAGTGTCACGTATGAGTGGATTTAGCCCTGAAGTGCTAATTTAGCTATGATTCTTATCTACTAGTAATATGATTATTTGATTCCTAGGTTTATTGTATGCGTGGAAGTGCATGACTTGTCGATGAGCATCTTGCTACTGTCCTCTCCCCATGTGATGCCAGCGAGTTCACCTCGCCTCAACCGCCTCTCCTTCGACTGTGGTTCAGGTAACTCCTCGGTCTCCTCCCTACTCTACCCCATGCTCTGTGGTACCCAGCCGTTGTGCCGAGGCCGTGCTGTGTTCATGGCCTTCGAGCTGTAGTAATTTCCAGGGTTTGGCTTGCGGGATGATCATCTGGCCATACATGCTTTTGTGATAGTGGTCGTAGCAAATAAACTCCGTCTTCTATTTTGTTAAACTGTGCAATAATCTCTCCTGGTGTGTTGTTTGCTCAGTCAATTGAACAATGCCCTGTTATTGCTTTATTCGTATTTTTGTGTTGCACAACTAAGCAGTTCGATGAACTCTACATTACTGGTAGTCCAAACATCTAATTCAAATCTGCTAACAACCATATCAGGATCCATTTTAGTATGATTGGCATCTTAAAGATTTATCTTTAGCTTCTTTTCTCCTTCCACTGTCATGTAATCAACATGAAATAATAGATTTTCACCAAGTCTATCATCTGATCAAAACTTGCCAAAGAGCATGTTTAAAAAAGTATAAAAATGTATACCGGACGTAATTTTTTTGTTTACATGATGTAAAATTGCAACCATAATTTTGCGGTTTTATGTTGTTATGACTCGTATCTTGCGTTTCTTAGCCCGATTTTGGCATTGTGACTCAACATGAAGTAACTATTTGTATACCAAGCGTAAATTCTGAATGTAATGATGTAAGAAAACCCTGGATGCAAAACAACTTATTCTGCACCCTTGGTCAGGCTGGACGGGCCGATGGGCTTTGGGCTCATTCCTGGCTCCCTCCAGCCCGTCCGGACCAAGGCAGGCCCGCTAGGTTTAGTGGCCAAGCCAAGCTGCAATTTTGGCCCCGAAGCACCATCGAGCCGAGCCAGTTTTGGCCCGGTCCATCTCGGAGGACCGAAGCGAGTCCCGGCTCAACTTCCTTCCTCCACAATTCCAGCTAGTGTAGAGAGTGAGAGTTCTGTCCATACCTGAATCGAAAGGCCATCTGCTACCCTGCGGTGGAACACGTGAAGAAGCAAACATCACATCGAGCTAACATACTCCAAGATGCTAGGGATCAATGACATGGACGTGTGTAGTCGCACCCCACCCACCATCCATGTCCGCCCCCACGTACACTCGAATCGTCGCGTCACGGCCATGTGCACTCGTTAGAATGGCCAGCCCATGTATGGAGGACCAAGGTTAATTGCTGTCAGTTGTTTGTCCATACGTGAATGGGACGGCCACCAGCTGGTACCTGCGCTAATAAACACGTGAAGAAGCGAAAATCACATTGAGTTTACGTACTCCATGACGCTAAATATTACCCCTAGGGACCAATGACATGGACGTGTGTGCCGACATCGATCCCTCCCACCGTCCGCATCCGCGCCCACACCCCAAATGTTCAGATCATATTTCACATGCACACATGCATGTTTCCACACAGAGTCTATGTTCTAGGATCAATAGTGGATAGATTAGCTATGCAGGCAAGTCTATCTTTGCTAGTTCTTATAGCTCACGAGATCCCACCCCAATACGCTACAGCTACTAATTGCTTATATGCCCCTATCACATTTCCACAACCTAATACTAACTCAATACGGACTAGTACTACTTAAAACACAGAGCTAATTAACTCTGATACAAACACAACTTGATCAGCTAGCTGAACTAGTATGGGCCCCTACTACCAACTCGTACATGACTCGAATACAACATCTTTGGATTATTTTCTAATAAGCCAAGCGTGATGGGAATAATGTCGGCCAAGTAGCTTAGTCACGTGGTCCAAATCATGATAAGAATTGATACTTAAGCCAAACAGGCCATGCGCATGATAGCAACAAGCCAACAACCATAACATGATGGCAGCCTCAACCTAGTTCTAGCCCACTATCCCACTGAGTGTGCTAGCATTTGCATATACTGCATACCTATTCTCAAAAAAAAAAAAGTATACTGCATACCTGCACTTAAATCTAGGCTCCTTGACATTTTCACTAAACAATATTCAGAATAAAAAATTATATTCGCGTGACATGGCCCAATATATAGTCAGATAATGTATCATATGAAGCATTTTTTTCTTAAGTTTTATCATAGATACATCCTTCAGATAAAGTGGTGAAAATTATTGCAAGTTTGTGTTTGCGCGCGAGGAGAGATAGTCTCGCACTGACATAGTGGCTATCTATAAACTAGGTTCTTTAAAACAATGAGACCATAAGGTAAAGTCTGAAGCAATGTTCCGAGTAGTAACAAGAGAGGACTGATTCTCATCGCAGAAAGTCTTGGCGTTTCTAGAGTCCCAAATCATCCAAAGTATGGACAGCACGACTGAGGGCCAAATGTTGATGTCGAGGCCACATGGTGTGGTCTGGTCATGTCCCAAATAGCTCCGATCAAAGGACGAATCAGAAGACCAAGCTGACCCTAAACGGGGGCCGAATGTTGGCAGTGAAGATTAGATCTAACAGTATTAACAATTACTCCTACATGTTCAGGAAGTCACCTAATTAAGGAAAACATAATTGGCATCATATAAAGGACTTTGCAGGATGCTGATCAGAAGAGAAATAAAGATACTTCAAAGTTTGCGTGAAAGGGGTAAAACATCATGATTTGCGCAGCAGAATAAAACGGCTATAATTGCTGATGTTGATTGAATCACGTGGTATGCTGTCGTCTTCTTTAGCAGCCGTACGTGCTATCCATAACGAAATCTAGTACGGCCAATTAGCATCTTACCTCGTGTATCACGCACGCCTGCATACATGCATGTGACTGTGAGCGCATCTTCTCTGCAGATACCTCATAGCTGCATCGCCGCATATATCGGTCTCCCCTATAAATACACATACATGCAATGTGTTATGCAGATATCAATCAAGTTCAGCGATTAACAGGCTCGAGGCCCATTTAGCTGGTGAGTCGGATCACATATATCCCATCAGGCTTTTGTCGATCTAGTTAGGATAGGTAAATTTTGGTTAACTAGAAATGTGAGCTATTGCTAGCTCAGTTTCAGTTTTGATGCCATATGCTTTTCCTTTCTTTATTTTGGGGCTTGCCCCAGTGTAAGACTAACCTGTTTATCGCTTTCAATACAATGCGGGGGGTGCTGTGCGCCCTTTTCTCTAGAAATTGTAGCTCAGTGAATTGTTTTATAGCGCGCACGATCAAAGATGAGCTCCACGGACGTCACCGCTGCCGGAGGCCTCGCCGGTGAGGAGTCGAAGAGGACGTGGCCGGAGGTGGTGGGGAAGTCCATCAAGGAGGCCAGGGAGATCATTCTCAAGGACAAGCCTGACGCCGACATCGTCCTGCTCCCAGCCGGCTCGCCGGCGACCGCGGACTTTAAGCCCAACCGCGTGCGCATCATCGTCGACACCGTTGCCCAGGCACCCTACACTGGCTAGCTGGCTTTGCAGGCGAATCAATATATGCATACGCTATGCATGGTCATGAATAAGTTTTTAATAATGGATGAATAAATACGGCGTGTCGAGCTTCAGCATGTCATGGATCGATGTACTTTTTGTTTCGACTACTTATATATATGTTTGTGCTTTATCATCATCGAGATTCTTCTAGTTACCTTTAAATTTTTATCTCTGCAACCATTTAACCTATTGATTATCTGTGTTTACCGTCGGTTTATTGTGACGAGATCTTCATAACTATGAAGTTGCCAGTGATGAAGTATCTGGTTATAATCACTTAGTTACCAGGTGATATAACATTGATCCCACACCTCTACGACACCGCACATTATAATACTTCCATGTTCTATGGTCAGAATGTCAGATGCATCTCTTATTTCTTGATTGCACTTGAATCCTAATAATAGATCAACTATTACACGGTAACTAGATTAATAATTTTGGAGATAAATCATTTGTAATTTTTTATTAAGCATTTAGTGTGGGCTAGCATCGTCACTCGGAAAGATTGGTGGAAACGTCACTACATAGATTTCCCAAAGATATATACCATCACTAGATACACATTTATAGAACACTTCATTGCTCCTATTCTCATAACAAAATTGACGAGCGGGAAAACCGAAGCATCAGTTTTGAATGAACAACTCAGACGGGTCAAGTATGGCGGCCAGTCAGTGAAATTTATGCATCCAATATGTCCATCGGAACACGATATCACTGACCGGTCAAATTTAGACCGGTCTGTGATAACATGCAACCGTGCCCAAAATATGTCATCACAAACGCGTTCTTTTAGGCCGGTCAGTGTAGACCCTCATCACTGACCCGCATCCAGTGGCCTGTCTGTGATGAGGGGTCAGTGTGCGACGGATCTGTAGTAGTGTTCATTCATTGCAAATGGAAAAACTCTTCCAAAGTGTTCCCGGCAAGCTAGTGTTAAATAGACGAAGTAAAATAATCACTAGTTGATTATTTTGTCTAAACTAATGAAATCTTTATGTTAATTATCTTGGTTTAACAAGCTTGCATAATAACCATGGCGCCGCTACAATTATGCTAAGTTTTCAGGTGAAGAAAGCGGTGAATCAAAACCTTCTCGTTATTTCGGTTAAAACAACTGAGTTCCTTAGAGCATCTCCAATAGCTTCCCTATAATAGGGCACCAAAAACTGCTTGGAGTAAAATTTACGACACCAAAAAGTGGGTTTTAGGACACCAAAAAACGTCCATCTCTAACAGCTGCCCTAAAATTGGGCACTTCCAAACATGCAATTTTTTTTTTTGAAAGAACATCCAAACTACTTGAGATCACATTGCATAGTTCATTTCTTAAATTTTAAACATCCAAACTTTGCAATGATTAAAACAGCTACACATAAAGATCACCCTAGACATTACTACTTGATCACCCTAAACATCACTATGATCGACACTCGAACATCCAAACTACTTGTCCGACTCAAGGTCGGTGTAGACAGACCTCCAAAGCGCCATGGTCTCCTCATCAGAGGAGTTCAACTCCTCCTCCTCCTCGTCCGACTTGACCTTGATCACCGTCGAGGGGCCAGTCTCGTCCTCCTCCTTCTTCTTCTCATGGTCCCGCTTCCAGAAGAATTCTGCCTCGTACTGCATGTACTGCGGATTCTCCCCCGCGAACCTCGCCAAAGCCTCCATATCGCTCTCACCGGTGACAATGCGTATCTACCTCTTCTTCTTCTTCTCATGGAGGTGCACAATGTTCGCCAGTGGACCGATGAACTCCGCATCCTGCCGGGTAGCGATCTCCGGGTGGCGACGGTGGCGGGTTGTGGCGACACGGCGGGGTTCGGCGATGGCGATGGATTCGGTGGATGCGGTGGTGCGGCAATGATGGGAGGAGGTGGATCCGGCGGCGGCGGTGTGCGGCGGTCGAGGATTCAGCCGAAGTTCGGCCGATTTGTTGGCGGTGGCGGCCACGGATTCGGTGGTTGCGGTGGCCGATTCGGTGGATGCGGCGTCCGATTTGGTGGATGCGGTGGTGCGGCGACGACGGAAAGAGGTGGATCCGGCGGAGGTCACGGATTCGGCCGGAGTCCGGCCGATTTGTTGCCGGCAGCGGCGCGGATGGGAGGCGGCAGTCGCGCGTGGCTGCGGGGGGGGGGGGGGGGAACTTCCGTGCGGTAGTTGGGCTGCACGCGGCTGCCATTTTGTTTTGGGGTAGCAACCCAAGTGTTGCATATTTGCAGCACTTGGTGCTGTTTTTACAGCTGCCCTAAAAAATTTGCAACAAAATATACAATAAGGGCAGCTGTTGGAGCAGCGTTTTTAACCCCAAGTGCCCTAAAAAGTAGTTATGCCCTATTATAGGGAAGCTATTGGAGATGCTCTTACAGTTTTTTTTCTACACTCATTCCACCATTGTTTAAATCTGATAATCGCGGATATTCTGAGCAAATCACTCCAATTTTATCACTAATGGTTAATGAATGCAAGATATTGCAAAATCCCTATGTTCAATTTGTTTCCATAGGAAATGTAACATATGAGGGAAGGAAATCAAGTTATACAAAGAAATATGAAGTGTGGGAAAAAAGACAAGTCAACAGGGGGCGCAGCAGAGGCTCCAGAGCGAAAGACGACGTGTGGTACGAGCGAGCCCGCTTGTACCACCGCTCGGTCTAGCCGCCACTGGGTCCCTGACATCCATCCAGTCACACTTTATAAAGGGGCCGTGACCTAATTCACAAGGGGCGTCGCTGAAAACCACCAGAGCAGCATCAGGAGCCATTCACAAACCCTAACCGCCGCCATTTCCCATCTCCATCGCCATCACCATCACCATAGCCACCCTCTCCGTAGTTAGCCATACTTGTAATTGGTGCATCACAATCGGCTGCGTTGTAAGAGTTTATATCAATCAATCATTCATCTTTATGTCTTCGCAGTTTCTCAGAACGATTTTGTGGCGCCCCTGCTCGACCGTGCACTAATCATACACTCAAACGTGCACGACCAAGATTAGAGACTCACGAAAAGATATCACAACACAATTCTAAATTCAAATTCAAACATAAATTATCATATTACAAGCCAGGGGTCACAAGGACCCGAATACATAAGTCAGCGGAAGCAAATAATATCTGGGTACATACATAGATAATCAAGTTTGCCTTAATAAGGATAGCATAACAGTGACACTAGATCGAAAGGCAAGGCCTCTTGCCTTGGGCCTCCGAACTACTCCTGGTTGTCGGGCTCCTGGTAGTAGTAGTCAGCACCTCCGGGAATCTCCGACTCCTGGGATCCTCCATCTGATCGTAGCAAACGGGTAGGGGAAAAAGGGCAGCAAAGCAACCGTGAGTACTCATCCAAAGTACTCGCAAGGCTTACATCAGATCTATATTAAATATGCATCGGTAGCAAGGAATGGGGAAATATCTTTGGACTGTACTACAGAAATGCCAGAATAGAGAGGGGGAAAGCCTAGCCTATCGAAGACTAGCATCTTGCTGAAGGAAATATGCCCTAGAGGCAATAATAAAGTTGTTATTTATATTTCCTTATATCATGATAAATGTTTATTATTCATGCTAGAATTGTATTAACCGGAAACTTGATACATGTGTGGATACATAGACAAAACACAGTGTCCCTAGTAAGCCTCTACTAGACTAGCTCGTTAATCAAAGATGGTTAAGTTACCTGACCATAGACATGAGTTGTCATTTGATGAACGGGATCACATCATTAGGAGAATGATGTGATGGACAAGACCCATCCGTTAGCTTAGCATAATGATCGTTAAGTTTTATTGCTATTGCTTTCTTCATGACTTATACATATTCCTCTGACTATGAGATTATGCAACTCCCGAATACCGGAGGAACACTTTGTGTGCTATCAAATGTCACAACGTAACTGGGTGATTATAAAGATGCTCTACAGGTGTCTCCGAAGGTGTTTGTTGGGTTGGCATAGATCGAGATTAGGATTTGTCACTCCGAGTATCGGAGATGTATCTCTGGGCCCTCTCGGTAATGCACATCAAGATAAGCCTTGCAAGCAATGTGATCAATGAGTTGCTCACGGGATGATGCATTACGGAACGAGTAAAGAGACTTGCCGATAACAAGATTGAACTAGGTATGGAGATACCGACGATCGAATCTCGGGCAAGTAACATACCGATGACAAAGGGAATAACGTATGTTGTCATAACGGTTCGACCGATAAAGATCTTCGTAGAATATGTGGGAGCCAATATGAGCATCCAGGTTCCGCTATTGGTTATTGACCGGAGAGGTGTGTCGGTCATGTCTACATAGTTCTCGAACCCGTAGGGTCCGCACGCTTAACGTTCGATGACGATTTGTAATATATGAGTTATGTGATTTGATGACCGAAGATTGTTCGGAGTCCCGGATGAGATCACGGACATGATGAGGAGTCTCGAAATGGTCGAGAGGTAAAGATTGATATCTTGGACGAAGGTATTCGGACAACGGAATAGTTTCGGGACGATTTTCGGGAGACCGAGGGGGTTACCGGAACCCTCGGGGAAGTTATGGGCCTTCATGGGCCATAAGGGAGAAGAGAGAGGGCAGCCCACAGGGTGGCGCGCGCCCCTCCCAAGGGATCCGAATTGGACAAGGGGTGGGGGGCGCGGGCCCCTTCCTCTTTCCCTCTCCCTCTCCTACTCCTTCCCCCTTTCCCCCTTTGAGAAGGAAGGGGAACTCCTACTAGGACTGGGAGTCCTAGTAGGACTCCCCCCTTGGCGTGCCCCCTCCTTGGCCGACCACCTCCTCCTCCCCTCCTTTATATACATGGCCAGGGGCACCCCAAAGGCACATCAGATATTCTCTTAGCCGTGTGCGGTGCCCCCCTCCACAGTTTACCACCTCGGTCATATCGTCGTAGTGCTTAGGCGAAGCCCTGCGCAGGTAACTTCATCATCACCGTTGCCATGCCGTCGTGCTGACGGAACTCATCTATTTCCTCGACGCTCTACTGGATCAAGAGTTCGAGGGACGTCATCGAGCTGAACGTGTGCAGAACTCGGAGGCGCCGTACGTTCGGGGCTTGATCGGTTGGATCGAGAAGACGTTCGACTACATCAATCGTGTTAAGCTAACGCTTCCGCTTTCGGTCTACGAGGGTACGTGGACATACTGTCCCCTCTTGTTGCTATGCATCTCCTAGATAGATCTTGCGTGATCGTAGGGAATTTTTTGAATTACATGCTACGTTCCGAACAGTGGCATCATGGGCCAGGTCTATGCGTAGATGATATGCACGAGTAGAACACAAAAGAGTTGTGGGCGGTGATAGTCATACTGCTTACCACCAACGTCTTATTTTGATTCGGCGGTATTGTTGGATGAAGCGGTCTGGACCAACATTACATGACCACGTTCATGAGACCAGTTCTACCAACGTGCTTTGCACACAGGAGGCTGGCGGTTGTCTGTTTCTCCAACTTTAGTTGAATCGAATTTGATTGCGGCCGGTCCTTGTTGAAAGTTAAAACAGCAAACTTGACGAAACACCGTTGTGGTTTTGATGCGTAGGTAAGAACGGTTCTTGCTAGAAGCCCGTAGGAGCCACGTAAAACCTGCAATAACAAAGTAGAGGATGTCTAACTTGTTTTTGCAGGGCATGTTGTGATGTGATATGGTCAAGACATGATGTGATATAAATTGTTGTATGAGATGATCATGTTTTGTAAAAGTTATCGGCAACTGGCAGGAGCCTTATGGTTGTCGCTTTATTGTATGCAATGCAAACGCCATGTAATTGTTTTACTTTATCACTATGCGGTAGCGATGGTAGTAGAAGCAATAGTTGGCGAGACGACAATGACGCTACGATGGAGATCAAGGTGTCAAGCCGGTGACGATGGAGATCATGACGGTGCTTTGGAGATGGAGATCAAAGGCACAAGATGATGATGGCCATATCATATCACATATTATGATTGCATGTGATGTTTATCCTTTATGCATCTTATTTTGCTTAGAATGGCGGTAGCATTATAAGATGATCCCTCACTAAAATTTCAAGGTATAAGTGTTCTCCCTAAGTATGCACCGTTGCGACAGTTCATCATGCCGAGACACCACGTGATGATCGGGTGTGATAAGCTCTACGTTCAAATACAACGGGTGCAAGACAGTTTTGCACACGCGGAATACTCGGGTTAAACTTGACGAGCCTAGCATGTATAGACATGGCCTCGGAACACTGGAGACCGAAAGGTCGAACGTGAATCATATAGTAGATATGATCAACATAGAGATGTTCACCATTGAAAACTACTCCATCACACATGATGATTGGACATGGTTTAGTTGATTTGGATCACGTGATCATTTAGATGACTCGAGGGATGTCTATCTAAGTGGGAGTTCTTAAGTAATATGATTAATTGAACTTAATTTATCATGAACTTAGTCCCGATAGTTTTTGCATATCTATGTTGTAGATCAATGGCCCGTGCTACCGTTCCCTTGAATTTTAATGCGTTCCTAGAGAAAGCTAAGTTGAAAGATGATGGTAGCAACTACACGGACTAGGTCCGTAACTTGAGGATTATCCTTATTGCTGCTCAGAAGAATTATGTCCTTAATGCACCGCTAGGTGAAAAGCCCCCTACAGATGCAGAAGCTGATGTTATGAACGTCTGGCAAGCTAAATATGATGACTACTCGATTGTTCAGTGTGCCATGCTTTACGGCTTAGAATTGGGACTTCAAACACGTTTTGAATGTCATGGACCATATGAGATGTTCCAGGAGTTGAAGTTAATATTTCAAACAAATGCCCGAGTTGAGAGATATGAAATCTCCAACAAGTTCTATAGCTGCAAGATGGAGGAAAACAGTTGTGTCAGTGAACACATACTCAAAATGTCTGGGTATTACAGTCACTTGACTCAGCTGGGAGTTAATCTTCCAGTTGATTGTGTCATTGACAGAGTTCTCCAATCACTGCCACCAAGCTATAAAGGCTTCGTGATGAACTATAATATGCAAGGGATGAACAAGACCATCGCCGAGATCTTCGCAATGCTCAAAGCTGCGGAGGTAGAAATCAAGAAAGAGCATCAAGTGTTGATGGTTAACAAGACCACTAGTTTCAAGAAAAAGGGCAAAGGAAAGAAGGGGAAATTCAAGAAGGATGGCAAACAAGTTGTTACTCCTGGGAAGAAACCCAAGTCTGGACCAAAGCCTGAAACTGAGTGCTTCTACTGCAAAGGGACTGGACACTGGAAGCGGAACTGCCCCAAGTATTTGGCGGATAAGAAGGATGGCAAAGTGAACAAAGGTATATTTGATATACATGTTATTGATGTGTACCTTATTAATGCTCGTAGTAGCGCCTGGGTATTTGATACTGGTTCTGTTGCTCATATTTGCAACTCGAAACATGGGCTACGGATTAAACGAAGATTGGCTAAGGACAAGGTGATGATGCACATCGGAAATGGTTCCAAGGTTGATGTGATCGCCGTCGGTACGCTACCTCTACATCTACCTTCGGGATTAGTTTTAGACCTGAATAATTGTTATTTGGTGCTAGCGTTGAGCATGAACATTATATCTGAATCTTGTTTAGTGCGAGACGGTTATTCATTTAAATCAGAAAATAATGGTTGTTTTATTTATATGTGTAATATCTTTTATAGTCATGCACCCTTGAAGAGTGGTCTATTTTTATTGAATCTCGATTGTGATGATACACATATTCATAATATTGATGCCAAAAGATGCAAAGTTAATAATGATAGTGCAACATATTTGTGGCACTGCCGTTTAGGTCATATTGGTGTAAAGCGCATGAAGAAACTCCATGCTGATGGACTTTTGGAATCACTTGATTATGAATCATTTGATGCTTGCGAACCATGCCTCATGGGCAAGATGACTAAGACTCCGTTCTCCGGAACAATGGAGCGAGCTACTGACTTATTGGAAATAATACATACCGATGTATGCGGTCCGATGAGTATTGAGGCTCGCGGCGGGTATCGTTATTTTCTGACCATCACAGATGATTTAAGTAGATATGGGTATATCTACTTGATGAAACACAAGTCTGAAACATTTGAAAAGTTCAAAGAATTTCAGAGTGAAGTGGAGAATCATCGTAACAAGAAAATAAAGTTTCTATGATCCGATCGCGGAGGCGAATATTTGAGTTACGAGTTTGGCCTTCATTTAAAGCAATGTGGAATAGTTTCACAACTCACGCCACCTAGAACACCACAGCGTAATGGTGTGTCCGAACGTCGTAACCATACTTTATTAGATATGGTGCGATCTATGATGTCTCTTACCGATTTACCACTATCGTTTTGGGGTTATGCATTAGAGACAGCTACATTCACGTTAAATAGGGCACCATCTAAATCCGTTGAGACGACACCGTATGAACTTTGGTTTCGCAAGAAACCTAAGCTGTCATTTCTTAAAGTTTGAGGTTGCGATGCTTATGTGAAAAAGCTTCAGCCTGATAAGCTCGAACCCAAATCGGAGAAGTGCGTCTTCATAGGATACCCCAAAAAACTGTTGGGTACACCTTCTATCACAGATCCGAAAGCAAGATTTTTTGTTGCTAAAAATGGATCCTTTCTAAAGAAGGAGTTTCTCTCGAAAGAAGTGAGTGGGAGGAAAGTAGAACTTGATGAGGTAATTGTACCTCCTCTCAATTTGGAAAGTAGTTCATGAGAGAAATATGTTCCCGTGATGCCTACACCAACTAAAGAAGAAGCTAAAGATGATGATCATGAAACTTCAGATCAAGTTACTACTGAACCACGTAGATCAACCAGAGTACGATCCACTCCAGAGTGGTACGGTAATCCTATTATGGAAGTCATGTTACTAGACCATGGCGAACCTACGAACTATGAAGAAGCGAAGATGAGCCCAGATTCCGAA
The DNA here is from genome assembly GCA_011799875.1 of Thinopyrum elongatum. Taxonomy (NCBI): domain Eukaryota; kingdom Viridiplantae; phylum Streptophyta; class Magnoliopsida; order Poales; family Poaceae; genus Thinopyrum; species Thinopyrum elongatum. The sequence goes on along the minus strand of CM022302.1, from coordinate 13,760,756 downwards.
AAATGGCTTGAGGCCATGAAATCCGAGATAGGATCCATGTATGAAAACAAAGTGTGGACTTTGGTGGATTTGCCCGATGATCGGCGACCCATAGAAAATAAGTGGATCTTCAAGAAGAAGACTGACGCTGACGGTAATGTTACTGTCTACAAAGCTCGACTTGTTGCGAAAGGTTTTCGACAAGTTCAAGGAGTTGACTACGATGAGACCTTCTCACCCGTAGCGATGCTTAAGTCTGTCCGAATCATGTTAGAAATTGCCGCATTTTATGATTATGAAATATGGCAAATGGATGTCAAAACTGCATTCCTTAATGGATATCTGAAAGAAGAGTTGTATATGATGCAACCAGAAGGTTTTGTCGATCCTAAAGGTGCTAAAAAGGTGTGCAAGCTCCAGCGATCCATTTATGGACTGGTGCAAGCATCTCGGAGCTAGAATATACGCTTTGATAGTGTGATCAAAGCATATGGTTTTATACAGACTTTTGGAGAAGCCTGTATTTACAAGAAAGTGAGTGGGAGCTCTGTAGCATTTCTAATATTATATGTGGATGACATATTGTTGATTGAAAATGATATATAATTTTTGGATAGCATAAAAGGATACTTGAATAAAAGTTTTTCAATGAAAGACCTCGGTGAAGCTGCTTATGTATTGGTCATCAAGATCTATAGAGATAGATCAAGACGCTTAATTGGACTTTCACAAAGCACATACCTTGATACAGTTTTGAAGAATTTCAAAATGGATCAGTCAAAGAAAGGGTTCTTGCCTGTGTTACAATGTGTGAAGTTGAGTCAGACTCAATGCCCGACCACTGCAGAAGATAGAGAGAAAATAAAAGTCATTCCCTATGCCTCAGCCATAGTTTCTATCATGTATGCTATGCTGTGTACCAGAGCTGATGTGTGCCTTACTATAAGTCTAGTGGGGATGTACCAAAGTAATCCAGGAGTGGATCACTGGACAGCGGTCAAGAACATCCTGAAGTACTTGAAAAGAACTAAGGATATGTTTCTCGTTTATGGAGGTGACAAAGAGCTCGTCGTAAACGGTTACGTCGATGCTAGCTTTGACACTGATCCGGATGACTCTAAGTCGCAAACCGGATACATGTTTATATTGAATGGTGGAGCTGTCAGTTGGTGCAGTTCCAAGCAAAGCGTCGTGGCGGGATCTACGTGTGAAGCGGAGTACATAGCTGCTTCAGAAGCAGCAAATGAAGGAGTCTCGATGAAGGAGTTCATATCCGATCTAGGTGTAATACCTAGTGCATCGGGTCCAATGAGAATCTTTTGTGACAACACTGGAGCAATTGCCTTGGTGAAGGAATCCAGGTTTCACAAGAGAATCAAACACATCAAGAGATGCTTCAACTCCATCCGTGATCAAGTCAAGGAGGGAGACATAGAGATTTGCAAAATACATACGGATCTGAATATAGCAGACCCGTTGACTAAGCCTCTTCCACGAGCAAAACATGATCAGCACCAAGACTCCATGGGTGTTAGAATCATTACGATGTAATCTAGATTATTGACTCTAGTGCAAGTGGGAGACTGAAGGAAATATGCCCTAGAGGCAATAATAAAGTTGTTATTTATATATCCTTATATCATGATAAATGTTTATTATTCATGCTAGAATTGTATTAACCGGAAACTTGATACATGTGTGGATACATAGACAAAACACAGTGTCCCTAGTAAGCCTCTACTAGACTAGCTCGTTAATCAAAGATGGTTAAGTTTCCTGACCATAGACATGAGTTGTCATTTGATGAACGGGATCACATCATTAGGAGAATGATGTGATGGACAAGACCCATCCGTTAGCTTAGCATAATGATCGTTAAGTTTTATTGCTATTGCTTTCTTCATGACTTATACATATTCCTCTGACTATGAGATTATGCAACTCCCGAATACCGGAGGAACACCTTGTGTGCTAGCAAACGTCACAACGTAACTGGGTGATTATAAAGATGCTCTACAGGTGTCTCCGAAGGTGTTTGTTGGGTTGGCATAGATCGAGATTAGGATTTGTCACTCCGAGCATCGGAGAGGTATCTCTGGGCCCTCTCGGTAATGCACATCAAGATAAGCCTTGCAAGCAATGTGATCAATGAGTTTCTTACGGGATGATGCATTACAGAATGATTAAAGAGACTTGCCGGTAACGAGATTGAACTAGGTATGGAGATACCGACGATCGAATCTCGGGCAAGTAACATACCTATGACAAAGGGAATAACATATGTTGTCACAATGGTTCGACCGTTAAAGATCTTCGCAGAATATGTGGGAGCCAATATGAGCATCCAGGTTCCGCTATTGGTTATTGAACAGAGAGGTGTCTCGGTCATGTCTACATAGTTCTCGAACCCGTAGGGTCCGCACGCTTAACGTTCGATGACGATTTGTAATATATGAGTTATGTGATTTGATGACCGAAGATTGTTCCTTGTCCCGGATGAGATCACGGACATGACGAGGAGTCTCGAAATGGTCGAGAGATAAAGATTGATATATTGGACGAAGGTATTCGGACACCGGAATAGTTTTGGGACGATTTTCGGGAGACCGAGGGGGTTACCGGAACCCCCGGGGAAGTTATGGGCCTTCATGGGCGATAAGGGAGAAGAGAGAGGGCAGCCCATAGGGTGGCGCGCGCCCCCCAAGGGATCTGAATTGGACAAGGGGTGGGGGCGTGGCCCCCTTCCTCTTTCCCTCTCCCTCTCCTACTCCTTCCCCCTTTCCCCCTTTGAGAAGGAAGGGGAACTCGTACTAGGACTGGGAGTCCTAGTAGGACTCCCCCTTGGCGCGCCCCCTCCTTGGCCGGCCACCTCCTCCTCCCCTCCTTTATATACGTGGGCAGGGGGCACCCCAAAGGCACATTAGATATTCTCTTAGCCGTGTGCGGTGCCCCCCTCCACAGTTTACCACCTCGGTCATATCGTCGTGGTGCTTAGGCGAAGCCCTGCACAGGTAACTTCATCATCACCGTCGCCACACCGTCGTGCTGACGGAACTCTTCTACTTCCTCGACGCTCTACTGGATCAAGAGTTCGAGGGACGTCATCGAGCTGAACGTGTGCAGAACTCGGAGGCGCCGTACGTTCGGGGCTTGATCGGTTGGATCGAGAAGACGTTCGACTACATCAACCGTGTTAAGCTAACGCTTCCACTTTCGGTCTACGAGGGTACGTGGACATACTCTCCCCTCTCGTTGCTATGCATCTCCTAGATAGATCTTGCGTGACCGTAGGAAATTTTTTGAATTACATGCTACGTTCCCAACACTTGCAGCAATCTTCCAGGATCAGAAGAGAGTTGGACATGGTAGCATATGATAGTAAGTATATATTAGCTAGCAATGCCCAAAGATCCTTCCTCGACTGCCCTGCGAGAAAGCGATCTCGGAGCAATATAACAATTTAGTATCATGAAGTATCCGATTATAGTTGTAGTAGATCAGGATACAACTCCGAGCATCCTGTTACCATGGACACGGCTATTCGAATAGATTACTTCCCTCCAGGGGTGCACTACTGTTACCCAATATACTCGATTACCTTTGGCCGGACACACTAGCATGCGTCATGCCCGGCCTCGAATGATCAACATGACGTAGCCCTAACTAGTTTCTCCAGAGAGGTCAGCACGCCGGTCTATATCCTAAGCGCAAAGGGGTGATGGACCTATCACCCTAAGCACTCCTGCGCATTGCGTACGTGGCCGGGACCAAGCCTAACCTCTGTATACACAAGCAGGCATAACCAGCTCACCCGGGCGCGCGCCGCTCAACTGTGATGTCTAACAAAGCTTTTGGTAGAATGTACGACGCAGAGGGCCCCATAAACCATTATCCCGCGTCGTGGTAGTGCGTATAGGCCAGTGGCCAGCTCAGGTCAAATACCCAAATCTGTTAACGTGTTATTAGCAACTCGCGGAGACGAACAGGATCCCTGTCGCTCTGACTTGGTAACACGCGGACCATGACCAAGGACCAGGCCCACCTCTCTCCTAGGTGGTCTCCGCCTGCCCTGTCGCTCCACAACAATAATCCCTCGCGAGTACCCTTGGGGCCGACACGACTTGTATCATTATCTCGTGGGTACCCTTGGGGCCGACCTGACTTGTCAAGGGGAAGTCATAACATAGGGCCATACCGTCAAGGTGAGATTTGAGGAATCACCCTCGGTGGATCCACACTTGATGCACTGCATGAGAGAGACATCATCACAAGTGATCTATGAGGAATCACCCTCAATAGTATCACACCGGGTGTGCTATACTACAGGGTCATCGTCATCATCGAGAGCGATATACGAGGAATCACCCTCGGTAGTATCACACTTGTTGCGGTCCTGCAGAGTCGTACAATTGCATGGGCCTAAGGGGGGTCTCAGCTTTCGGTACATCAGTTAGCTGGATCAGTTAACCCTGTTAATGAAGCATGGCACTCAGACAAGGTGAAGGGAAACTGATGGGGTACTGTCATATCTATACTAAGCATTATAGGTGAACAGGTAAGGTAGCAACTGTAACACCCCTGTGTAACTACCACTGTGATCAACTGCTAATCATGCCAAGTCATGACCATTTGCAGTGCCAAGTCACATGGGTTGAGGATCCAATTCAAATTCAATTATGAAAATCAACTCAAATCCCAAAGTGAAATATGAAGTTGATCAAACACTGTTGGAAAAATGTTCATTAGTTGGCAAATAATCCAGGAACATTTATAAAACCATCATCAATTAAATTGGAGTTAGATGAGTGACTCAAACAACTTGGAACAGCACCAAAACAGCAATGTTAACACCAATTAAAATCATTTCAATTTCAAATGAAACCCAAATTTGCTCAAACCAATTTTTGGTAAAGGCTAATATTGCATATCAATATTTGGGTCAACTCTCACATTTTACAAAAGTGCTAAAGTGTGCTTACTATTTCAAAATAGAAAACAAATAAAAGAAAAGCGCAAAACAGAAACAGAAAATTAAGACGAGGCACTGTGCACTGGGCCTTAGTGCACAGTGCCCCGACCGCTGGCCCACTTGGCCCATTACCTCTCTCACTCCTGCGTGTCGTCACGCCCCTGGCCGAGCGCCCGCGCACCAGCGAGGCGTCGACACGCCGCCGCCCCACCGACGCTACAGAGACGAGGAGGGGATAAGGGCGAGTCGTTCCCTCTCCCCCTGGTCCTCCCCGTCACTTCTCCCCTCTCCCATCGCTCGCTCCGTTCTTCTTCCTCCTCAGATCCATCGAAGCAGAGCGCAATCGCCGCCGCTAGTCCGTCGTCCCCGCGGCCACCGGCGGCCCTGTGCCAGCTGAACGTGTCGAGGAGCTCCGCCGTCATCTTCCTCAACCTCTGGTGCCTCTGGATGGCGCTGGAGAACTCCACGACAAGCAGATTGAGCTGCCCCCTTTGCTGCTGCCGCCGTCAATCCTCCTCGTCTCCGGCGACGCCTCTGCGCTACTAAACCCCCAAGGGCCACCGTGAGCTGCACTGTAAGCCGCCGCGTCGAGCCTCTCTCTTTCTCTCCTTCCTCGCACTCGTAGCCGTCGTTTTTCTTCATAGCCGAACCGCCGCCGCCCGAGCTCGTCGCCGGCGTGGCTCCAGCAACCTAACGGTCGAGCGAGCATGCCCGTGAGCTTCCCCGTGACGCGTAGATCCTCGCTATCAAGTTCTTTGGCTTTTGAGAGAACCCAGCCCCGAATCCGGTCACGGTCGAGCTCCGATCGCCGCAGTAGTGGTCGCCGCCGTCGTTTCCAGCCACCTCTGGCCCGGAGACCACCTGCGTTGGATGCGGCATAACGCGCTCGTTCGAACGCAAGCAACCGCACACCGAACGCCTCACCGTAGCGGAATTCCGGCGAGTCCCGAGCCGCGCCACCGCGAAAACAAGCTCGCCAGCGTCTAAACGCCGGCCGGCCGACGTGGCACACCCGGGGCCACCCCTGGGTCACTGCCAGTGGGCCCCCTGGCCCCAATTGACCACGCTGACCGTGGTCAACGTGCTGACTGGGCGCGGCCCAGCCACTGACATGTGCGCCCCGCTAGTAATTAGCTTAAATAAAATGCTTTAAAATTTAAATTCAATTAGTTAGTATAAATGTCTCACTGACAGATGGGGCCCACTCCCTAATTAACCCTGCTATTTAAACTAATCCACTGTTAGTCTAAACAGAGGCTGACATGTGGGACCCACTGGACCCACATGTCAGGTTTGACCAGGTCAGCGTCACTGTTGACCTGCTGATGTCAGCAACACGTCATGCTGATGTCATAATCCAATTTTGTTAATAAAAATAATTCCGAAAAATCATTTAAACTTCGAAAATTAATAACTTTTAAACCGTAGCTCAGATCGAAAAAGTTAAAACATGAAAGTTGCTCAGAACGACGAGACGAGTTTAATCGTGCCCTCTGTTTCCTTGTTGGAACCTCCTACGTAGGAGAACTCGTAACTCCGAGCTCGATTCCGGTAGATGAATAGTGCACACACACCGGTTAATAAATCCCAGATTAATTCTAAAAATAACTAAAATGACTTAGAGGCATATTTAGGCAACCCTGCACTGCATCATAGCATCGCACACACTGTGTTGCATCTGTTTGCATTATATTTACTTGTTTCTTCCCCCTCTTCTCTTTCGGTAGACCCCGACGTTGCCGTAGCTCCTGAGGCAGACGCCACTCCGGAGTACGACTACGTCCCCGACGATCAGGCCCTTGCCGTCGAGCAGACAGGCAAGCACCCCCATTTTGAGCATTCCGATATCGCCCACTCTCTTCTCTCTTATGCTTGCATTAGAAGCTACTGCTGCTACTGTTGTCCTATATCTGCTGCATAGCCTGCTTTATTGTAGCCTACTTTTGATACCTGCCTGTTCTCCTAAACTGTTTAGAATAGGATGGGTAGAGCCTTATCAGAGACCCACTTGTCCCGACTGCCTCGCTAGACTCTCAGAAGACCCGAGCAACGGGATCGAAGATCAGACCCTAGCACCGCACGTCACTTCCCTAAGATGCTCGACTCTACTGGGTTACTATCGAGTGCCGAGGGTGGTACCTCGTCAGCACTTCTGATGATAACCTTGTAGGTTAGTTATTCGGTCGTGGTAAGTGAGGGTGATTCCTCCTACACCATCCCCGATAATGACGTCGTCGTGCAACTTCTCAAGTGTGGACCTCGAGGGTGATTCCTCATTCGTTCACCTTGACGATAGCATTGAGTGGGAATTCCATCGAGGGTGATTCCTCAGGGTTCCCCTTTGGTGTCAGACACACTGAGACTTGGTTATTATGACTGAACACTAAACCATGATACTATGATACTAAAGACGGGTCGGCCCTGAGGGGTACCCGCGCGAGCATGAATGCGAAGTGATGTGGAGTTGGGTTGACCTGAGAGGTGCCCGCGAGATAACTACGAGGCGTGGACGGGCATTCTTAGCCCTTGCCGCAAGTCCTCGAGATGTGGCGACGGGGTCACATCGATCGTGAGTCTCTGCTCGTTTCCGCGCGCACCTAAACCACTAAACGGTTTGGATATTTGATCCGAGGGGCCTCTGGCCTGATAGCACTAACCATCACGTGGGCATAGTATGGGCGTTCTGCGTCGTATACTTCAGCTGAAGCTTAATAGAAGTCAGCGACTGAGCGGCGCGCGCTGGATTGGACTGGTTACGCAACTGCGCTTGTATTAAGGGGTTGCTAGGTCTGCTTCCGGCCGCCCACCCAATGCGCAGGAGTTCCCGGGGCGAAGGCCCAAGACCCCTGGGGGCATAGGTTAGACCGGCGTGCTGACCTCTCTGTTAAGTATTTGGTCGGGTTGCGGCGTGTTGCTTAGCCGAGTTCGGGCATGGCCCAGAAAATTGTGTCCGGCCGGAGTTAAGCGAGTGTGGTGGGTAAGTTGGTGCACCCCTCAGGGAAGAAACTTCTATCGATAGCCTGTCCTACGGTAACGGACACTCGGAGTTGTATCCCGATCGGTACAACTAGAACATGACTTGAGATGAGAACTGGATAGTATGGCTCTGGGATTGCTTTCTCGCAGGGAGTCGAGGAAGAATCTCTGGCCGAGGTTGATGACACTGTTATACTTTACATTATGTTATTCTGTTTTCTTCTACTGCTGCAAGACTGATGGAGATGCTGAAGATGCTAGTCTTCGATAGGACTAGGCTTTCCCCCTCTATTCTGGCAATTCTGCAGCCCAGTCCACATATACAGCCGTCCTTTGAAAATGTTGCATATGTAGTGTAGATCCTTGCTTGCTGAGTACTTCGGATGAGTACTCATCTTTGCTTTATTTTCCTTTTCCCCCTTTATTCCTTTGCCGCATCCAGACGACGGAGCCCAGGAGCCAGTTGTCCCCGTCGACGACCACTACTACTACCAGCCCGGAGAGTACTACTACTATGAGGAGCCGACTGACGACCAGGAGTAGGATTCGGAGGGTCCAGGGCAGGAGGCCCACGCCTTTCGATCGTAGAGTTTTATTTTGCCCCGCCTCTGTGACGGCATATCTCTCTGTTCTGTAATATATCTGTACCTAGATATCTGATGCTTCCGCTGACACTTGTATGCCATCGAGCTATGTATTCGAGCCCTCGAGGCCCTGGCTTGTAATATAAAGCTTGTATGAATTTATTTATGTTTTAGAGTTGTGTTGTGATATCTTCAAGTGAGTCCTTAGGCTTGATCGTGTGCATTTGCGTGTATGATTAGTGCACGATTAAGCCGGGGACGTCACAGGTTTGTATCAGAGCCGACTGCCTCTAGGAGTCCCCCTTTCCAACTCTTTGGCCGAAGTTGAGTCTAGTGGTCCAAAACTGTTTTACTAACTTGGCTGTGTGGCTTACGGGCCCATGTCGCCAACTGGGTGGTATTAGGATCTTTTATTCCTCGATCTTACTCTGGGACTCTGACCTCTCTTCTATTCGGGTTTAATAAAATTACTAACACCGATACTTAAGATCTCGTAAATTCTATCCACCCGGAGAGCTGGATTCAGTGCGATTTCCCTGTCTTTGATCTGATTAGTCTGATAATCATTTTCCTTTCCATTGTTTTGTTTAACCTTTCAATTCGAGATCTTCTATATTTCTGGTCGTCGAATGACAATCCTGAATCTTCTCTGTTTCAGATGGACCGTCTGTTTCCACCTCGCCCTACGATGCAGCTTGTGCTTCGCACCTGTGCTCGAGACGTCCCTGGGTTTCCAGCTATTCTGATCGCCCTCTTGATCAGGCTGGGATACCGCTGGTGCCCCGAGTACATGGTCTACGAGGTTTATCGTGAGTTCAACCAGGAGCAGTACTATGCTGATGTTCGCATCTACGATCGGCAGGATGACTCAGACACTGAGTTACACCTTTTCCACGGTATCGGCATGACGATTGAGATGGCAGTACATGATGCCGCTTACTCTGCTGTCGCACGTCTCCGAGGAGAGCACAGCGCCAGCTTGGATGCTTCTGAGTATCGGTACATTCCGTATGCCCCTGCTGGAGATGCTATTGGATACTACACAGCTGTCTGCGCCCCTTACGAGCCTCGTCGCTACGATCAGCGAGTCCTGATTCACTGTACTCAGGCTCTGGATCGCATTGTTCGGGCTCTTGCTGTCGAGTTGTTTGCCACTCGAGCACGACTCTACGAGGCTATGACGCAGTTGCTACCAGTTGTTCGTGCAGGGATATATCCGGAGCACATTCTTTACCCGAGCAGGACCGAGATGCCATCAGGGATTGATTGGCCTGCTGTGGGAGGTAACACGCCTGCACGTGGACCTCTTCTCACAGCTCGAGACCGGGTTCTGCATCAGAGTGCACATGGAGCACAGGATCCTTCTGCGACGAACGTCCGTCGTCCGCACTTGCAGCTACCCCGTTTTAGTGGTTTTCTCCGACGTTGATGTAGCCTTTGCTATGTCTCGTTGTGTACTTCCTTACCGCGAGCCTGCGCGCCGCCTAGCATGTCTAGCTTTTGTATTTGCGCCGTTATGCTGCCCGAATCTAACGAACTCTGTATGGATCTGTATGACTTAATGACTACTATTAAGCATCTGCTGTACTACTTAAATTCCGTCGCGTTACATCATGCATGCCGCTAAACACTCGCATTGGCTTCTGCTAAACTACCCCTGTCGATTTAGCAGGATGGCAGATAACAATCCACCTCCGCCGCCACCGCCTGACTATATGGCAGCGATGATGCAACAGTTTGAACTCAATCGCCAATTCATGACGGGGATTATGTAGCAATTCCCCCGTCCCAATGCTGACCAGCCGCCACCTTCCATCACCTTGCCAGAATTTATGCGGCTCAACCCGTCGTTCTTCCGAAACACCGTCAACCCGCTGGATGCCGATGATTGGCTGCGTGACATCTCCCATGAGATGGAGTCTGCTGGTGTCACCCCGGCCAGTTATGTCACCTTTGCGACATACCTTTTGAAGGGTCCCGCATCACAATGGTGGGCCACCCAGCGACAGACCCTACCACCTAGTACCGTCGTCACTTGGGCAGAATTCAAGATTGCTTTCCGTGCACGCTACATTCCCCAAGCTGTCATAGCACGGAAGAAGGCCGAGTTCCGTAATCTCGTACAAGGCAACAAGTCTGTGGAAGTTTATCAGCGCGAGTTTCTTGACTTGTCTCGCTACGCTGAAGAGGACGTTCCCACTGATGACCGAAGGCAGGAGAAATTCCGCGAAGGGCTGCACCATGACATTCAGTTAGCCTTGCTTGTTCAAGACTACCCTGATTTCGCCACCTTGGTGAATAAGGCTATTATGGTCGAGACTGGACTAAAGAAGCACAAAGAAGCGACCAGACGCACTCGTGAGACGGGCTCATCTTCGGGCTCGTCTTCCCAGAAGCGCTGTATCTGGATCCCTCAGAGCATGTATCGTCCAGCAGCACCAGTGCATAGGCCTTCCTGTGCTGCACCACGTCTGCCTCCTCCACCACCGAGGCAGCCTCTGCAAGCTCCAGCACCTCGAGCTCCTGCACCTCGTCCCGACAATGGACTATGCTTCGAGTGTGGCCAGCCAGGTCACCGTGCCAGAGATTGCTCTCAGAATCAGAATCAGTTGGCTCTTCCTTCTGCCGGCTGTGGTAATGGCCGTGGGAATTCTCAGCCTTGCTACAGCAATGCCAGACCTTCCTATGGTCGTGGGCAGGTCTTCCATGTCAACATGAATGAAGACCCCGAACAACCAGCAACCGTGATGGGTACACTTCTTGTTAATTCAATACCTGCAACTGTTTTATTTGATTCAGGAGCATCGCATTCATTTATGTCAGAACATTTTGCACTCCTGCATGACATTAAGTGCGAAACACTACAACATCCGTTAGTAGTAAACACTCCCGCGGGACGATGCCGAACTTCTATATTCAGCCCCCAAGTCACTGTTGAGATTGAAGGGTTGCATTTTCATGCAAACCCCATTATCCTACAATCTTCAAAGATTGACCTTATTCTCGGAATGGATTGGTTGAAGGCTCATTACGCCTCAATCAATTGTGCCACTAAAGTGGTACACCTCCTGCACCCATCGAATGAGATAGTGAATTATCAAGCTCATATCACTCAGAACGCCGAGGCTCAGATTTATGCCTTGAATGCGTTGAACGGTTCTCCACTTGAGGGGATCGAGAACATCCCAGTTGTCTATGACTTCCCGGATGTTTTTCCAGAAGAACTTCCAGGAATACCCCCTGCTAGAGCTATCGAGTTCGTCATTGACTTGAAGCCTGGCACCACTCCTATTGCGAAGCGTCCCTACAAGATGCCACCGCACCACCTTATTGAGCTTAAGGAAGAAATCGATAAATCTCTTAGGAAGGGCTTCATCCGTCCCAGTTCCTCTGCCTGGGGAGCGCCGTCTCTTTTTGTCAAGAAGAAAGATGGTACGAATAGGCTGGTCCAAGATTACCGTCCTATCAACCAGGCAACCATTCAGAATAAATATCCGCTTCCCCGGATCAATGACTTATATGATCAACTTGCTGGATCTTCGGTGTTCTCTAAACTCGACTTGAGGTTGGGTTATCACCAGATCCGTGTCCACGAAGAGGATATTCCAAAGACCGCATTCGTTACTCGATATGGCTCCTATGAATACACTGTCATGTCATTTGGCCTAACGAATGCTCCAGCTACGTTCTCCCACCTGATGAATTATATATTCATGGATTACCTCGACAAGTTCGTTGTGGTGTATCTGGATGATATCCTAGTATATTCAAAGAATAAGGAAGAACATGCCGAGCATCTTCGCCTTGTTCTGGAGAGGCTTCGAGAGCACAAGTTATATGCCAAGTACTCCAAATGTGAATTCTGGCTTTCCGAAGTGACCTACCTTGGACATGTGATTTCCAAGGACGGTATTGCCGTTAACCCGGAGCGTGTTCAGGCTATCCTTGACTGGACTCCTCCGAAGAATGCCAAGCAAGTCCGAAGCTTCCTCGGTCTAGCCAGTTATTGCCGTCGATTCGTCGAGAACTTCTCCAAGATCGCCAAGCCCCTGACTAATCTGCTCCACAAAGGCGTTAAGTTTGAGTGGACAGACAAATGTCAGGAAAGTTTCCAGACCCTCAAGGACAAGCTTACTTCTGCTCCAGTGCTTGCTCCTCCTGATTCTCGCAAGGACTTTGTCATATACTGCGACGCCTCTCGTCAGGGATTAGACTGTGTCCTAATGCAAGAACGAAGAGTGATTGCGTATGCTTCACGTCAATTGCGTCCCCATGAAGAAAATTATCCAGTGCATGATCTTGAACTTGCTGCAGTGACCTATGCATTAAAGTTATGGCGACATTATCTTCTTGGTAATCGGTGTGAGTTTATACCGATCACCAGAGCCTGAAATACTTGTTCACTCAACCGGATCTTAATCTCCGTCAGCAACGATGGTTAGAAACAATTACGGACTATGACTGCCGTATTTCATATACCCCGGGCAAGGCTAACGTGATGGCTGATGCCCTAAGCCGCAAGTCATATTGCAACAACCTTATGGTTAGGCGAGCTCAACCTTGTCTTTATGCAGAACTGACTCAGCTGAATCTACGAATTGTTCCCCAAGATTCTCTTAATAACCTTGTGGTACAGCCAGATCTTCAAAAGGCTGTTAAGGAAGCGCAAGCCAAAGATGCTAAAATTGACTTGATGAAGAAAGAGCTTCACCTGGATAAGTACCGGGATTTCTCAGTTGCTGAAGATGGAACATTATATTTCCGAGACCACATCGTAGTACCTCGCTTCGAGCTTATGACTGACAAGGTCATGAAGGAGGCTCATGATACACTGTTGTCTATCCATCCGGGTAGCACCAAGATGTATCGCGATCTTCGACAGAGGTATTGGTGGTCCAAAATGAAGCAGGACATTGCTCGATATGTTGCTAAATGTGACATATGTCGTCGCGTGAAAGCAGAACATCAGAAGCCTGCTGGAATTCTTCAACCACTCCCTATTCCTCTATGGAAGTGGGATAAAGTGCAGATGGATTTCATTACTGGTCTTCCTAAGTCTCAGAAAGGTCACGATGCTATTCTTGTCGTCATCGACCAGCTTTCCAAGGTTGCTCATTTCCTGCATGTTAAGGAGACTATCACTGCTAGCCAACTAGCAGAACTGTATATCCCCAGAATCGTTTCACTCCACGGTATTCCGAAGGAGATCAGTTCTGACCGTGGCGGTCTTTTCACGTCCAAGTTCTGGGAAAGTTTTCAAGAAGCTATGGGAACTCACATTAAATGGAGTTCAGCTTATCATCCTTAGTCCCAAGGCCAAGTCGAGCGAGTTAATCAAGTGCTTGAAGACATGCTTCGAGCCTGTGTTATATCCTTCGGTAAGAAATGGGAGGAATCTCTCCCGTATGCCGAGTTCTCTTACAACAACAGCTATCAAGCCAGCTTGAAAATGGCCCCCTTCGAAGTTCTCTATGGACGTAAATGTCGAACCCCTCTGAATTGGTCAGAAACTGGGGAACGACCTCTCGTTGGACCGGACATTATTCAACACACTGAAGAAGAAGTGAGAATTGTCCGGGAAAATCTCAAAGCAGCTCAAGACCGCCAGAAGAGCAACTATGATCGCAAGCGATGGGGTCTGACTTATCAACCAGGTGATCAAGCTTATCTGCGTGTCACTCCTATGAAGGGCACCCGTCGTTTCGGAAACAAGGGCAAGCTAGCTCCTCGCTATATCGGTCATTTCCGCATCGTGGCTAGACGTGGACAGGTGGCTTATAAATTGGAGTTGCCGCCGCAATTCTCTCATATCCACGACGTCTTCCACGTGTCGCAACTTCGTAAATGCTTCAAGGAATCTCCGCACCGTGCAGTGGATCATGAGATGCTTCAGTTGCAAGATGACTTATCTTATATGGAGCATCCGATCCGCATCCTTGATGAAGCTGAACGTCGAACTCGTCAGAAGACGACCAAGTTCCTGAAAGTGCAGTGGTCGAATCACACTGAAGATGAAGCCACTTGGGAACGCGAGGATCATCTTCGGGAAGAATATCCCGACCTCTTTCCTTCTACCTCCTAAATTCTCAGGACGAGAATTTCTTTTAGAGGAGGAGAACTTGTAACACCCCTGTGTAACTACCACTGTGATCAACTGCTAATCTTGCCAAGTCATGACCATTTGCAGTTCCAAGTCACATGGGTTGAGGATCCAATTCAAATTCAATTATGAAAATCAACTCAAATCCCAAAGTGAAATATGAAGTTGATCAAACACTGTTGGAAAAATGTTCATTAGTTGGCAAATAATCCAGGAACATTTATAAAACCATCATCAATTAAATTGGAGTTAGATGAGTGACTCAAACAACTTGGAACAGCACCAAAACAGCAATGTTAACACCAATTAAAATCATTTCAATTTCAAATGAAACCCAAATTTGCTCAAACCAATTTTTGGTAATGGCTAATATTGCATATCAATATTTGGGTCAACTCTCACATTTTACAAAAGTGCTAAAGTGTGCTTACTATTTCAAAACAGAAAACAAATAAAAGAAAAGTGCAAAACAGAAACAGAAAAATAAGACGAGCCACTGTGCACTGGGCCTTAGTGCATAGTGCCCCGACCGCTGGCCCACTTGGCCCATTACCTCTCTCCCTCCTGCGTGTCGTCACGCCCCTGGCCGAGCGCCCGCGCGCCGGCGAGGCGTCGACACGCCGCCGCCCCACCGACGCTACAGAGACGAGGAGGGGATAAGGGCGAGCCGTTCCCTCTCCCCCCTAGTCCTCCCCGTCACTTCTCCCCTCTCCCATCGCTCGCTCCGTTCTTCGTCCTCCTCAGATCCATCGAAGCAGAGCGCAATCGCCGCCGCTACTCCGTCGTCCCCGCGGCCACCGGCGGCCCTGTGCCAGCTGAACGTATCGAGGAGCTCCGCCGTCATCTTCCTCAACCTCTGGTGCCTCTGGATGGCGCTGGGGAGGTCCACGACGAGCAGATCGAGCTACCCCTTTGCTGCTGCCGCCGTCAATCCTCCTCGTCTCCGGCGACGCCTCTGCGCTACTAAACCCCCAAGGGCCACCGTGAGCCGCACCGTAAGCCGCCGCGTCGAGCCTCTCTCTTTCTCTCCTTCCTCGCACTTGTAGCCATTGTTTTTCTTCATAGCCGAACGGCCGCCGCCCGAGCTCGTCGCTGGCGTGGCTCCAGCGACCTAACGGTCGAGCAAGCATGCCTGTGAGCTTCCCTGTGATGCGTAGATCCTCGCTATCAAGTTCTTTGGCTTTTGCGAGAGCCCCAGCCCCGAATCCGGTCACGGCCGAGCTCCGGTCACCGCAGTAGTGGTCGCCGCCGTCGTTTCCAGCCACCTCCGGCCCGGAGACCACCTGCGTTGGATGCGGCATAACGCGCTCGTTCGAACGCAAGCAACCGCACACCGAACGCCTCACCGTAGCGGAATTCCGGCGAGTCCCAAGCCGCGCCGCGCCGCCGCGAAAACAAGCTCGCCGGCGTCTAAACGCCGGCCGGTCGACGTGGCACACCCGGGGCCATCCCTGGGTCACTGCCAGTGGGCCCCCTGGCCCCAGTTGACCACGCTGACCGTGGTCAACGTGCTGATTGGGCGCGGCCCAGCCACTGACATGTGGGCCCCGCTAGTAATTAGCTTAAATAAAATGCTTTAATAATTAAAATCAATTAGTTAGTCTAAATGTCTCACAAACAGATGGGGCCCACTCCCTAATTAACCCTGCTATTTAAACTAATCCACTGTTAGTCTAAACAGAGGCTGACATGTGGGTCCCACTGGACCCACATGTCAGGTTTGACCAGGTCAGCGTCACTGTTGACCTGCTGATGTCAGCAACACGTCATGCTGATGTCAAAATCCAATTCTGTTAATAAAAATAATTCCAAAAAATCATTTAAACTTCGAAAATTAATAACTTTTAAACCGTAGCTCAGATCGAAAAAGTTAAAATATGAAAGTTGCTCAGAACGACGAGACGAGTTTGATCGTGCCCTCTGTTTCCTTGTCGGAACCTCCTACGTAGGAGAACTCGTAACTCCGAGCTCGATTCCGGTAGATGAATAGTGCACACACACCGGTTAATAAATCCTAGATTAATTCTAAAAATAACTAAAATGACTTAGAGGCATATTTTGGTAACCCTGCACTGCATCATAGCATTGCACGCACTGTGTTGCATCTGTTTGCATTATATTTACTTGTTTCTTCCCCCTCTTCTCTTTCGGTAGACCCCGACGCTGCCGTAGCTCCTGAGGTAGACGCCACTCCAGAGTACGACTACGTCCCCGACGATCAGGCCCTTGCCGTCAAGCAGACAGGCAAGCACCCCCATTTTGAGCATTCCGATATCGCCCACTCTCTTCTCTCTTATGCTTGCATTAGAAGTTACTGCTGCTACTGTTGTCCTATATCTGCTGCATAGCCTGCTTTATTGTAGCCTACTTTTGATACCTGCCTGTTCTCCTAAACTGTTTAGAATAGGATGGGTAGAGCCTTATCAAAGACCCACTTGTCCCGACTGCCCCGCTAGACTCTCAGAAGACACGAGCAACGGGATCGAAGATCAGACCCTAGCACCGCACGTCACTTCCCTAAGATGCTCGACTCTACTGGGTTACTATCGAGTGCCGAGGGTGGTACCTCGTCAGCACTTCTGATGATAACCTTGTAGGTTAGTTATTCGGTCGTGGTAAGTGAGGGTGATTCCTCCTACACCACCACCGATAACGACGTCGTCGTGCAACTTCTCAAATGTGGACCTCGAGGCTGATTCCTCATTCGTTCACCTTGACGATAGCATCGAGCGGGAATTCCATCGAGGGTGATTCCTCAGGGTTCCCCTTTGGTGTCAGACACACTGAGACTTGGTTATGATACTAAAGACGGGTCGGCCCTGAGGGGTACCCGCGCGAGCATGAATGCGAAGTGATGTGGAGTCGGGTTGACCTGAGAGGTGCCCGCGAGATAACTATGAGGCGTGGCCGGGCATTCTTAGCCCTTGCCGCAAGTCCTCGAGACGGGGCGACGGGGTCACATCGATCGTGAGTCTCTGCTCGTTTCCGCGCGCTCCTAAACCACTAAACGGTTTGGATATTTGATCCGAGGGGCCTCTGGCCTGATAGCACTAACCATCACGTGGGCATAGTATGGGCGTTCTGCGTCGTATACTTCAGCCGAAGCTTAATAGACGTCAGTGACTGAGCGTCGCACGCTGGATTGGACTGGTTACGCAACCGCGCTTATATTAAGGGGTTGCTAGGTGTAACATCCCCAGGTTACTCCACTCTGGTTAAGCTACTTAACCTGCCATGTCATCATGATCATCTTCATAAAATGGCATTAGGAAATAATTCAACTTCAAATTCCAATTCCAAATGCATGTCAAATTAATATTTCTTCAAATGGCAGAATTAAATTGTTCATAATGCTTCAAATATTCCCAAGGCAATTATAAAATTGTAGCCAACATTTTTGGAAATCCCAACTTGCCCCTGGGAATTAATTCATTGCTATTCCAGCAATTTTAATTGCCAAATCATTTTTGAATAAATTCAAATGGCTCTAAAAAATGTCCAGACTTTTTGTGGCAGGGTTGGAAATTGCAATGCACATGTGGGACCAAGTTTCACACTTTTGCAAAATGTTTAGCCATCTTAAAATAATGCAAAGTAGCTGCTGTGAATTAAAACAAAAAATAAAAAAGCAAAGAGGCACTGTGCACTGGGCCTGAGTGCATAGTGCCCCGTTCCAGCCCATCTGGCCTGTTTCTCCCTCCTCCCTCTCTCGCACCTTCGCCGTGTTGACGCCGCCGTGGTCGCGCGCGCTGCGCCAGCCAAACGGCGACACCGCGACACCGCGGCCACCCCGAGGGGATAAGGGCAAGGCCGAGCGTCCCCCCTGGTCCTTCCCCCATCATTTGCCCCTCTCCCCTCGCTCTCTCCCCTTCGATCTTATCGGCCACCGAACGCCATTGCTGCCGTCCTCGCTCGTTATCACGGCCACCGACGTCCCTGACCTCAGCCGACACGCCTGCGAGCTCCGCCGAGCTCCTCCACGTCTACTCCGGCCTCAAGCTGGAGCCGGGAGCCCCCAAGTTAGCCGCCATCGTCGTCTTCCCCAACTGCGGCCACCGGAGCTCCATCGCGTCGATCCATGCCTCTGCTGCTACTAAGCCTCCAACGGGCCCTAGTGAGCCTCCTAGGTGAGCGTGCGCGCCGTTCCCCTCTCTGCCTTGCCCGATTCCATCCCCGTAGCTATAGTGGCCGTCGAGCCCGAGAACTACCCACCGCCGGCCATGTCGCCACCGTGGCTACGGCCGCGCAAGGTCGCGTCTGAGCTCACTGCTGCACTCACCGTACTCCCGCGAGTCGAACACAACCATCCACGGCTCCTACCTTGCCCCGCATCGCCCAAACCGCTGATGGCCGAACTCCGGTCGCCGCCACGCTGGTCACCGCCGTCGTTCTAGGCCTCCTCTGCCGCTGCCGTCTGCCCAGATGGATGCGCGCGAGTTACCTCGTTCAAACGAGCCCCAGATCAACCGATTTGGTGCACCGAGGAGGAAATCCGACGCTCGCCGCAGTCGCGCCGCCGCGGGCGGCCTCGCCGGAGCTCTCCCCGGCATCGCCGCCGACGGGGCATGGGCGGGCCCCACCCCTGTGCCACTGACTGTGGGTCTGAGGGACCCCGGTTGACTGGGTTGACCCAGTCAACGTGCTGACTGGGCAACCCCAGTCACTGACATGTGGGCCCCGCGGCTAAATAAACTAAAAATGTTTTAATTAAATGAAAACTAATTAGTTTAACCTAATGTCTCACTGATATGTGGGGTCCACCCCCTAATTAACCCTGGTAATTAAATTAATTCACTGTTAAAGAAACAGAGGCTGACATGTGGGTCCCACTGGACCCACATGTCGGGTTTGACCTGTACAGCCGCTGTTGACTTGCTGATGTCAGCATGACATCATGCTAACGTCATAATTCATTTTTCTGTTAATAAAATTAATTCCAGAAATTCAAATAATCTTTAAAAATTCATAACTTTTAAACCGTAGCTCAGATCGAAAAAGCTAAAACATGAAAGTTGCTCAGAACGACGAGACGAGTCTGATCATGCCGTCTGTTTCTTCATCGGAACCCCCTACGTAGAAGAACTCGTAACTCCGGACCCGTATCCGGCAGATGAATAGTGCACACACCCTGGTTATTAAATCCCAGATTAATTCTAAAAATAACTAAAATGACTTAGATGCATATTTAGGCAATCCTGCACTGCATCATAGCATCACACACACCGTATTGCATTTGTTTGCATTATGTTTACCTGTTTCTTCCCCCTCTTCTCTGTCGGTAGACCCCGACGTTGACGTAGCTCTCGAGGCAGACGCATCTCAGGAGTACGACTACGTCCCCGACGACACCACCGACGACCTTGCCCTTGCCCCAGAGCAAACAGGCAAGCACCCCCATTTTGGGCATGCCTATATCGCCTATTCTCTTCTCTCTTATGCTTGCATTAGAACTGCTACTGCTACTGTTTTCCTATCTCTGCTGCATAGCCAGATTATTGTAACCTGCCTTGCTACCTTTTTGGTTATCCTAGACTGATTAGTATAGGCCGGGTAGAGTCACGACAGAGACCCCCACTTGATCCCGACTGCCCTGCTGGATATCAGAAGACCCGACCATCGGGATTGAAGACCAGACCCTGGCACCGCACATCACTTCCCCTTAGTTGCCGACACTGCTGGGTTACCGTCGAGTGCCGAGGGTGATACCTCGTCAGCACTTCTGATGTTAACCTTGTAGGTTAGTTACTCGGTCGTGGTAAGCGAGGGTGATTCCTCCTACACCACCCCCGATAACGACATCGTCGCGCAACTCCTCAAGTGTGGACCTCGAGGGTGATTCCTCCTTCGTTCACCTTGACTTTAACATCAGGTGGGGTTCCATCGAGGGTGATTCCTCAGGGCTCCCCTGGTGTCAGACACACAGATACTGCTGTTGAGTTGACTTGCACTAAACCATGATACTAAAGACGGGTCGGCCCTGAGGGGTACCCGCGCGAGCTTAATGCGAAGTGATGTGGAGTCGGGTTGACCAGGATGGTGCCCGCGAGATAACTACGAGGCGTGGCCGGGCATTTTTAGCCCTTGCCGCAAGTCCTCGAGACGGGGCGACGGGGTCACATCGATCGTGAGTCTCTGCTCGTTTCCGCGCGCTCCTAATCCACTACGGTTTGGATATTTGATCCGAGGGGCCTCTGGCCCGATAGCACTAACCATCACGTGGGCATAGTATGGGCGTTCTGCGTCGTATACTTCAGCCGGAGCTTAATGGACGTCAGTGAATGAGCGGCGCGCGCTGAATTGGACTGGGAACGCAATCGCGCTTGTATAAGGGGTTGCTAGGTCTGCTTTCAGCCGCGTACGCAACGTGCAGGAGTTCCCGGGGCGAAGGCCCAAGACCCCTGGGTGCGTAGGTTTAGTCCGGCGTGCTGACCTCTCTGTTAGGTATTCGGTCGGGTTGCGGCGTGTTGCTTAGCCGAGGCCGGGCATGACCCAGAAAAGTGTGTCCGGCCGGAGTTAAGCGAGCGTGGTGGGTAAGTTGGTGCACCCCTGCAGGGAAGAAACTTCTATCGATAGCCTGTCCTACGGTAACGGACACTCGGAGTTGTATCCCGATCGGTACAACTAGAACATGAGATGAGATCTGGATAGTACGGCTCTGGGATTGCTTTCTCGCAGGGAGTCGAGAAAGGATCTCAGGTCGAGGTTGATGATACTACTACTACTACTTTACATTATGTTCATATGTTCTCTTCTATTGCTGCAAGACTGTCGAAGATTGTTGAAGATGCTAGTCTTCGATAGGACTAGGCTTCCCCCTCTATTCTGGCATTTCTGCAGCCCAGACCACATATACAGCCATTCCTTTGACAATGATGAATATGTAGTGTAGATCCTTGCTTGCTGAGTACTTCGGATGAGTACTCACGTTTGCTTTATTTTCTTTTTTCCCCCATATCCATTTGATGCCACCAGATGACGGAGTCCCTGAGCTAGACGCCCCAGCCGACGACCAGTGCTACTACCCGCCTGGCGAGTACTACTACTACGAGGAGCCATTTGACGACCAGGAGTAGGATCGGAGGGTCCAGGGCAGGAGGCCTACGCCTTTCGATCGTAGTATTTTATTTTACCCCGCCTCTGTGAAGGCTTATCTCTATCTCTGTGTAATATATCTGTACTCAGATATCTGATGCTTCCGCTGACGCTTGTATGCCATCGAGCTATGTATTCGAGCCCTCGAGGCCCTGGCTTGTAATATAAAGCTTGTATGACTTTATTTATGTTTTAGAGTTGTGTTGTGATATCTTCAAGTGAGTCCTTAGGCTTGATCGTGCGCATTTGCGTGTATGATTAGTGCACGATTAAGCCGGGGTCGTCACACTAGGTCTGCTTCCGGCCGCCCACGCAACGCGCAGGAGTTCCCGGGGCGAAGGCCCAAGACCCCTAGGGGCATAGGTTAGACCGGTGTGCTGACCTCTCTGTTAAGTATTTGGTCGGGTTGCGGCGTGTTGCTTAGCCGAGGCCGGGCATGACCCAGAAAAGTGTGTCCGGGCGGAGTTAAGAGAGCGTGGTGGGTAAGTTGGTGCACCCCTGTAGGGAAGAAACTTCTATCGGTAGCCTGTCCTACGGTAACGGACACTCGGAGTTGTATCCCGATCGGTACAACTAGAACATGACTTGAGATGAGAACTGGATAGTACGGCTCTGGGATTGCTTTCTCGCAGGGAGTCGAGGAAGAATCTCTGGCCGAGGTTGATGACACTGTTATACTTTACATTATGTTATTCTGTTCTCTTCTACTGCTGCAAGACTAATGGAGATGCTGAAGATGCTAGTCTTCGATAGGACTAGGCTTTCCCCCTCTATTCTGGCAATTCTGCAGCCTAGTCCACATATACAGCCATCCTTTGAAAATGTTGCATATGTAGTGTAGATCCTTGCTTGCTGAGTACTCACGTTTGCTTTATTTTCCCTTTTCCCCCTTTATTCCTTTGCCGCATCCAGACGACGGAGCCCAGGAGCCAGTTGTCCCCGTCGACGACCACTACTACTACCAGCCCGGAGAGTACTACTACTACGAGGAGCCGACTGACGACCAGGAGTAGGATTCGGAGGGTCCAGGGCAGGAGGCCCACACCTTTCGATCGTAGAGTTTTATTTTGCCCCGCCTCTGTGAAGGCTTATCTCTCTGTTCTGTAATATATCTGTAGCCAGATATCTGATGCTTCTGCTGACACTTGTATGCCATCGAGCTATGTATTCGAGCCCTCGAGGCCCTGGCTTGTAATATAAAGCTTGTATGAATTTATTTATGTTTTAGAGTTGTGTTGTGATATCTTCAAGTGAGTCCTTAGGCTTGATTGTGTGCATTTGCGCATATGATTAGTGCACGATTAAGCCGGGGACGTCACAGCAAACACAGGTTACAAAATTAGGTTATGCATCAGAATAGGAGTTGACGGAATATCAACAGTAGCAAATCTAATGCAAGTATAAGAGAGAAAGAGTGGGAGATATCGGAATGATCAAGGGAGTTTGCTTGCCTGGAAGCTCTGCGGAGGGGAACTGGTCGTCAGGGGCGTAGTCGTAGCTGGTGTCGTCGGCAGTCTCGAGGTCTACGGGAGGGGGAAGAGAGGGAAGAAACAGTGGATACACAGCAAACAAATGCAACATTATGCATGGCATGGCAAAATGCGATCCAGGGGGGTGCTCTAATGCATTACTAAATGTTTTAAATGACTTGGGAAATTATTTGGAAATAATTTCCAAAAGTCATACACTATTCATCTACTGAAATATGGCCAAAAGTTCAATGTTCATCATGTTAGGATGATTTGACGTGGATGCAAATGACATATTCAGATTCATTACATTTTTCTGATTATTTTTCATATATAAATTATTTTCATCGGAGCTACGGTTTAATTTCTATGATTTATCAAAGTTTTACTAATATTCTAAAATTGTTTTAATTATTAATTTCGAATTATCCAAAACAGTGCCCAAATACTTTTTATACATGGACCAAGCTAGCCCTAGTGTATGATAGGTGGGGTCCAGAGGCTGACTCAGCATACACAGTCAGCAGATCTTATCCATATGAATAGTAACAGGGGCCCCACATGTCAATGCCTAGGGTTAGACTAACTAGGTTAGTTAGTGGGGTGTGGGCCTCTGTCAGTGGGTTAGTTGGTTCGGTTAATTAGGTTAGGGGTTAATTAAACGGGCCGGCCCCATTGTCAGTGCGACAGCCCTAGGGGGTTTAAACGCGCGCGCACAGCGTATACCGGCGGCGAGCCCGACACGGTGGAGGCCAACCGGAGCTGCTCTCCGATGACCAAACAGAGCAGCGGACGGCGGGAATCGAATCTGCGCAAAGGTCTGCATCCATCCGTGCTACTGGTGGGACCGGCGGACAACCAAAACGCCGGCAACGACGGGCAACCACGGCGGCCGGAGCAAGAGCTCGGCGCAGTCCAGCATATGGGGTACGGGGAAGAGAGAGGGAAGGTCCAGAAGGACCGGGTGCTCACGAGGGTTGCAGAGGAGGGCTCGGGGAGGTCGGAGAAGCTCGGAGGGAGCAGATCGACGGCGAGGTTAACGGCGGCGTCCGACGAGGGGAATCGACGCGTGCGACGATGGTGGGGGTCCTGAGGCTCGATCCGGTGGCGAGGTTGATGGATACGAGCACGGGGGAGCCGCCGGGCACCTTGGAATGGCGAGACGAGGGCGGTGGCCGCATCGTTTACGGTGGCGTGGCCATGGCGGATCAGGGGTGTGCGGGAGAGAGCGAGGGGCGAGCGAGAGGGGGAACTGAGGGGAGCTAGGGTTCGGGTGAGAGAGAGAGAGAGACGCAGGGGGGGTCCTTATCCATCAAGGGGGGCCGCGGATGGCCGACAGCGGCGCATCCGGCGTTCTGACGGCCATGGCGTGCTCGGTCTCCCCCCGCCTGGCGCGAGGTTCGGGAAAGGCCGGACTTAGCGGGCCGGGCCAGCCTGTAGCGCCAGCAGGCCGAAGTACATAGTAACATTTTCCATTTTCTTTTTCTAATTCCTTTCTGTAGTCTCTGTTTTCCATTATTTTAATACATTAGATGATTTTTGTTTAATATAATACTTGGTGTACAATGCATATGCAATGTAACAATGATGCTCACAAAGTTTGGAAATATTTTGAACAGTTTAAATATTTATTTGAATTTAAAATGGCCAAATAAATGCTGTTTGGTTACTGTTTTAATTCCTGGACAAACGCTACTACTCCCGACTATGCACTTGCACGGATTAGCAAACCAATCCTGCACTAGTCAGACACATACACTTCCATGCAAATCACCATACTAGTACACTTTCGGCCGGTGTCGGTGTGGTCAGTGCCTTGTCTCGACCGGACGGCAGAGTCCACTACGGTCCGTCTAGACAAAGATATCGCCTCACGGCCTCGTGAAGAAGTGATGTCGTGGAAGCCGCGTCGCCTCGGGCAAGTACTAAGACCTGTACTCCGACGGTGAGGAAGATGTATTCGTACGTACCGGCCAACACACGAATATTTGGATACATATTCGTACATACCTGCCGCCTTGTATACTTGGTCTTCAATGCATATATTAGTGTGTAGTACATGAGCAGCCTCCGGACATGCGTTGAACACGCAGAAGTATTTAACTTTCTGTTCTTTGGTACAAAATCGCGTCAAACATGCAGATACGTCATAGTTTTTCTTCGCCCGCTTTCTCGGAGCTTTGACAGGCACTTTCGGACAATCCATAGTGGGACATATTGTGTAGGCCAAAAGACCAAGGGGGTTTGGGAATTGAAACTCTTGAGGTGAAGAATAAGTGCCTACTTAGTAAATGGTTATACCAGTAATCCTTCTTCTGAGGGGGAGGGGGTGTGGTTACAGTTATTGCGTAACAAATATGGACTTGGCTAGTGGGCGCACGCGCTCGTTGGCATCCGCAAGCGCACCGTCATATATAGTAAGTACATGTGCTTGTGTCCAACTGTCTACGCTAGAAAAAGAAACTGTTTGGCCACATCCCGTAGCGCACATGGCTACCGATGGAATCAGCCTAGATCTTATCCCCACGTGCATTTATTTGGGGTTCAAAAAGTCTTAAAAGCCGTAACTTTTGATTCAACCATCAAGAATCCAGTTCCGTTTTCACCGTTGAGTTTCTCACGATGAGTTCTTCAAAACTAGATCCTATATGGGTAGGTTTTGTCAAACTTTTTTTAGGGCAACTTTGGGTGCGATGGAGGCAACTATAGTGCTATAGGGAAGCAACTTCTTCTTTTCGGCCTAGTAGGACTGCCTATTAGGTTGGTTTGCGTAAAAATGAGAAAAATCACACAAAACATAAGGCATCTTTAGTGCTACATACAAAGCAACTTCAGTGCACTATGTGTACCTGTGAGTTTTGCTAACATTATCCCAACTTGCCTATTATGGCTGCTCAGTTGCCTATTGTTGATGGTCAGTTGCCTACGGTTGATGGTCAGTTGCCTATAAATACTATAAATTGTCTACCATTGATGCTCAGTCGTCTGCTATTGATAATTAGTTGCCTACAATTGCTACTCAGTTGCTTAACTTTGCCAAAATAGTTGCCTACAATATTGTGAAGTTGTTTATCATTTTTTTTTCTAAGTTGCCTACAAACACGCTGGAGTGACCTAGATTCACCACCATGTTGCTTACCATAACTAGCAATAAGAGACACAAGAGCACCAATGGTAGACAACTACATAGTATTATAGGCAATATAGAAACACCGACATAAGAGCATGAACAATAGGAAACTTAAAAGTACCGGTGAGGAAGTTAGGAGAATGCTAGACAAAATTAATTAGGACACAAAATGTAGTGAAGCTGCCTATTCTTAGCACTAAAGTTGCCTTTAGTAGAAGGAAATTTGCTTATGAAGGTGATGTGATGTTATCTACCTCTGTTTCGAAGTTGTTCTCTATTATTAGTTAGTTGTATATTGTTGCTAATTAGTTACTTTCAACGGGGCGAAGCGAAGTTGTTTCTGTTTATCACTAAAGTTTCCTCATCTAGCAACAAAGTTGCTTTTGAAAAAAAATCATCGAAACATATCCATGTGGGGTTTAGTTTTGAAAATCTCGTCATGACCTGGCTAGCAAATTCATGTGTGTTTTCCATCATTATATCTGGATATTTCAATGATTTTCGCTGGCAACTCGTGCGAAAATTATGAACAACTTGTGTAGATATGTGTGTAATTGTCTGATCCGCCCCCTACGAAACTTCTCATCACCCCCTATGCAACTTCTCATCTGCCCCCACTTATGAAATTAGTCAACACCCACGACCTGGCTAGCCAACACCCGCCCGCTTAGTAGCGTTGGCAGGCAGACTCCCCCAAAAACGGAAAGCACAAGGCTCTCATACCATCCATCCCCACATAGTTTTAAAATTTGGAATCATGATAGATAACTTAGATCCCACTAAAACTTTTTGACATTTTAGGAAACTTAGGTCCCTTGATGGACAACTTGCATAGTATTTTACGCAATTGGGGATCACCCGTAGGCAACTTCGTAGCGATGGAGACAACTTGGTTTCTGAGACAGCAACTTAGAAGCCATGTTAGGAAACATTCCACTTTACGGTAAGCAACTTTCATAGTGTGGATGGCAACTAAACTATCTACAACTTTGTTTCCGATCTATGCAACTTAGCAACCATGGTCACCACCTGTTACACTACTGCACACAACTAATTAGGAGGCTACTAGGCGAATTCACTTATACACATGGTGCAATTTCTAGCATCAAAGTTGCTCGTGTTTAGTACTAAAGTTGCCTCATCTAGCATCAAAGTTGCTTTTGCAAAAAAAATCATCAAAACATATCCATATGGGATTTAGTTTTGAAGAGCTCGTCACGAGGAATCCAACGGTGAAAACGGATCATAATTTTGACACACGGTTTGAAAGTTATAGCTTTTTGAATTTTCTCGTACCGGAATTAATGCATGTTATGTCATCGTTGGGTTCGCATGGTTGGTCGGACGAGGTGAAAAAAAATCAACATACTGTAGTTGAAGAATTTTTCCATATATAGAATGGGTGGGTAGGCAGTTTTCCAAATCTGCGATCGATCTGTCCCACATCGTGCGGTCCGCGAGCGTGTGCTCGGTTTGACCAAAAAGTACAGCTGCACTTTCTAGCATTTGGGAACAAATATCTACACTCCAAAACTTTAGCACAAGTTACGGCACACCCAAATGATTCACTTTTTTGGAAGGGTTTGATGAGAACTAAGGTCACATTCTTTCACGGGAGTAAATTTATTATTGAGAATGGGTGCACAATTAGATTCTGTGAGGATACTTGGCTGGGGCAGACGCCTCTAGCTTTATAGTATCGAACGTTTTATAATATTGTACAACGCAAAGACGCATTTATGAATACAATAATAGGTTCGGTTCCCCTAAATATACAGTTCAGGCAGGCACTGGTTGGGGAACGATGGGATAGATGACTGCATTTAGTTCATAGGTTGATGGAGGTCAACTTGTCTAATGAGCCAGATGTATTCCGATGGAAACTTTCGGTTTCAAGGGTATTCTCAGTTAAATCTATGTATGTGAACTTGATTAATAATGGACCACTCCTGCGGTCTATCCATATCTAGAAAACAAAGGTGCCTTTAAAAATCAAGATTTTTATGTGGTTTGTGCATAAGGGAGTCATTGTAACAAAGGACAATTTGGCAAAATGTAGGTGGAAGGGGAGTAAACGGTGTTGTTTTTGTGACCACGAGGAAATGATTCAACATTTATTTCTCACATGCCCACTAGCCTAGTTATTGTGGCGAACAATACATGTGTCCTTTAACGTACCTCCACCTAATAGTATCTCCAATCTGTTTGGTAACTGATTAGGTGGGCTTGAGCATAATATAACTGCACGAATTCGCGTGGGAGTTGTGCATTACTTTGGGCTATTTGGAATTGTCGGAATGATTGTCTGTTTAACAGGACAAATATCACAAACTTTTTGCAGGTTATCTACCGGGCGTCTGGATGGATCCGTACGTGGTTATTACTACACCGTGCGGAAGTGAGGGAGCTTATGGCCTTTGGGTGCAACTGATGGGAGACGGTAGCACGGGCTACATACAACCGGTTTGGATAACGGTCCAATATAGGATAGGTGTTTAGGCATGGTGTCCTATTTTTGGTGGTTGTGGCTATTTGTTTACTTTCTTGATCTTGTTTACCTACTTGAGATGTTATTCGTACTTTGAAACTCTATTCATTTTAATAAATGGCTGTGTGCATCGCTTAATGCAGAGGCCGGGGGTAAGCCTCCTTTTCGGAAAAAAATCCGGAGGTCCATCATTCGGAGAACTCTCCATGGGTGTAAGGTCTTCACAAAAACCTTGCACTTCTGGCCACCACCGCCGGTTGTCTCTCCGTAACCCCTCTTCCGCACCCACGGCAAACCTTATCTGTGAAGCAACCTTAAGGAATGCCTGTGTATGAGAGAGACTGGTGGGTTAGGGGTCATGAGGCAGAATGGACACCAATGCCGGGCAGTATTTTTATGTTCATTTAAAGAAGAGAAAAGTATGTTTTTGGTCCCTCAAGTTTTCAGAAAGTATAGACTTGGTCCCTCAAGATTTTTTGGTATACATTTGGTCCCTCAAGTTTCAAAACCGGATAAGCTTGGTCCTAAACCAGATTTTGCGGGTGTTGAACCCGGGTCAAAACCGCCTGATGAACAGTAAATGCGCAAGGTGTGCCCAAATTTTTTGGGGATCAATATGATTACATGCGCAAGGTGTGCCCAAATTTTTGTGCTCTTTTGACACTCGAGGAGCTCGTGGCAAAAAAAACAAAAATATCTGCCTGATGAATAGTAAATTCGAAATAAAATCAAAACAAAATCAAAAAATTCTGAAATTTTTTGGGGTCTAATATGCTTACATGCGGAAGGTGCAACCAAAATTTCGTGGTCTTTCGACACTCGAGGAGCTCGGGGCAAAAAAAAACAATTTTTGGCTTTGTTTTGTGAGCGATAATTTGTTTTTTTTTTGCCACGAGCTCCTCGAGTGTTGAAAGACCACGAAATTTTGATCGCGCCTTCCACATGTAAGCATATTGGACCCCAAAAAATTTCAGAATTTTTTAATTTTTTTCGAATTTACTATTCATCAGGCAGATATTTTTGTTTTTTTTGCCACGAGCTCCTCGTGTGTCGAAAGAGCACGAAAATTTGGGCGCACCTTGCGCATGTAAGTATATTGAACCCCAAAAAATTTCAGATTTTTTTGAAGTTTTCTTGAAAAAAAAATTAATTTACTGTTCATCGGGCGGTTTTGACCGGTCACCGCCCTCAAAATCTGGTGTAGGACCAAACTTATCCGGTTTTGAAACTTGAGGGACCAAATGTATACCAAAAAATTTTGAGGGACCAATTCTATACTTTCTGGGAACTTGAGGGACCAAAAACATACTTTTCTCTTTAAAGAAGTACAATATTGGTCTTGTATTTAAAGATATCATCGTGTGGGCTAAAATTTTCAAATGGTTGGTAAACCCGACCTTTCAAAAGGTGTATTCATTTCAAATTTTGAATGCCAAGTTTAAATGTTTGGTTGATGTATGAGAGGAAACGGTGGGCTAGGGTTTGTGAGATAGAGTGGAGAACAGTGCAAATCGACACAAGACACTAAGATGAGCAGGTGGTGAGTTAGCGTGTGAGAGGTCGAACACGTACTCGATTGAGGAACCAACATAAGGTCCGGCCGGTGCACAGAATGAAACTGGTTCGAATCACAATTAGGATCTTGCATTGAAAACAAAATGCAAAAAACGCATTTTAATGACTCTACTAGATGTTCGTAAGCCCAATCACTAGCACATGCACAAAATTTGGTTAAATTTGTGTCGTACCACCTAACTTTGGCATTCAGCAGGGGCGACTGAGTGGAAGTACTTTAGTTCTGGTGCATCGATCTAGTCCATCTGCTGGTCCGTATCCCTCTTCCTTGAGCTTTGCCTGTGTAAGCTCCTTGGAGCTGGCTTAGTTCTCTTGGCGTATACTCCCTTCTTGTGGGGAAATTTTGGGTGGCCAGTGGCCACCCGCCGAGGAGGAGCTACGGCCGGCTCGCTGTGAATTACAGGCGGCGCGTGAATGGTGCGTTCATGCATGGTGCCCGTGTGCATGCATGCGTCCGTTGTGTGGATGCATGAAGCTCGGCCTGCACGCCGAAATCAAGCGTACGTTGGGATGTGCTTGGCCGGCAGCTCGAAGGGGGTGGCTGGCTTCCCACGTACGGTCCATCCCAGGTGGTGGTTCTCATCACCCCTTGGCGAATTTGGGATGCTCTCGGGTCTCAGGTCAGCGGCACACTATCAAAAAGATGGTCGACGGCATCCTCCGGCTATTTGGTGAACCATTGTGAAAATCTGCATTTTTGTGTGAGATATTACAATTTTTTCTTTCTTGGAGAAGAGTGTAGAATTTGCTACGGTCACCAGTGCTGCACGGCCCTGTAGATATGCTACGGTCACCAGTGCTATGGAAATCGCCGTCGTTCACCATCAACACGCCGCCAATGAGCCGTCTGCGGCGCTCTGCCCTCGGCACCCGCTCAGACCGCCGCCGCCGTCGCCTCCGACTTCCCCTCCGGCCGTGCAGCACCTCAGCCGTATCGCCTGGACACCCTCTATCCATCCCCGCCGAGGAGGACAGAGAGGTGGTGCACGGTGGCTGGGTATGGCGAGACGATGGTGACGCCCAACGGGGAGAGAGAGAAGAGAGATAGGGGGGACCCCTTCCTTCCCATTACATGCAGTCGCGTCCTTCCTCGGGGCGGCGTCGGCTCTGGTGGGTTGGAGCGGCTCAGGGCTGGAGATTGCTTGTGGGTACATGATGTGGGGGTGGTGTGGCGGCGCCACCGGTCTCCGGTCACCAGCAGTGGAGGTGGTGGCGGCAGCGGCGGGGACTGGGTCAGGCTCGGGTGGACTGAATCGAGAGAGAGACGGGGGGAGGGGGGTAGGTTTAGATGTTGCATGCGTGAGTTGGCTTCTCCGGTCAGCTTTGACTTCGGTCAAAACCAGTTGACCAGCCCAAAAACGAGACCAGGGTTGTGTTTTGAACTTTGTGGTAAGTTGAGGGCGCAATACGACCGGTTTTGAAGATGAGTTTGTAAATCAAACCAAGTGGTTAGTTCGAGGTTGAAATGTGGACTTTCCTCGCCGTGGGCTGCGGTGCTGCGGGGTGGTAAAGCATGCAGCGTCGCGGCCTGCATGTTGGAGCTGCAACCACCCGGTGGTCAGCTAGAGTATTGCCGTTGTCTTCGAGGCTACATATTTACGAGACTTAGTGCTAGTAAGGTAGAGTAGAAGTATGGCATGTACTACTACATACGTGAGTCTTGTGGTCAGTTTGCCTGACTTAGCATCAGACTAGGACTGCTAGTACTAGTCCGTATGGTGTTGAGTTTGAGCGTCGTAGGGGGCACTGGGTGTGTATATAGACACATGCGCAGGGCTGCAACCTTGTATCCGATTGAAAACACCGTGAGATCGTGAAATATAGAAAAAATAGAGGGTACGAGACGTACCCTTGGCCAAAAGTTTTTTGATCGCGTGTATTTGTGATTTCTTTTATGTGATCGATCCTTGGGCGAAACCTAACACCCCTCTCAAGGTGAATCTGACTTCTCTCCCCTCGTCGCAATTGTGGCAGCATCTGTTTCCTCATGCGACTCCTTGAGAACGGGCAGGGTGATTTGACTGCTCTGAGTAATCTGAGCCGAAAACTCTACAAGATGTGGAAATCAAAGATTGATTGCACTCAAATAGGTATCTCACAATGTGCCGCGTGCGTCAACCACCCGGTGGTCTCTGAATTACTATTTGTTTTAAGTGAGTCTCTACTATAAACTTCACCCTGCCCTCCAATGATTAGGGAAGATACGTGTTGAAACCCACAAAAAAAAGTGAGAAGCTATGCCTATGTATCTCATACAGTAGTTTTGATATTGCCTTACAGTGTTTGTAAATCCAAATAGTTTCCTTTTCCAAATGCTTTTCCTTAATTTGTCTTGTCACTTATTTTATCCCCATGTCTGACTCATAAAATGTACAACAGGATCTTTGATGTTTATCAGAATGAAAAACTAGGCTATATGAAGAATGCAGCCGATGGATTGTTGGCGGGTGTTGTTTCGGGCGTGATGGGCGACCCTTATGACTACACTGTTCTAGCTAACGTTGCACGTTTTGTGTTTTGTGTTGGCATCACAAATGCCGTAGACAAAATCGGTTCCAGTTCACCTGTTGACTGCATTTCCGGGGTGAAGATGTTGTACACAGCCATGTGCATTGGGGAGAGACAACTGAAGCAGCTAGGGGGCAAAAAAAGACATTGTCACCTGGCAGCGCATGCTGATGAAACTACTAGACACGCTGGATTCAAGAGGCCTACATGACATAGAGACAAGGCACCAAGCCGCGATGATAGTGGAGCGCCTTGCATTCAATATCAATTTGGAATAGTTCCCCCGCGGAATTCAACACATATCTTCTCTGACCGGGACATTGCAGGAATACAGCCTTGCTGAGCCGTATGTGCGAGAAAATGACCAACTTTGGTTTCAGATACCTTCACCAACCGGTGGTTATGTTGCTAGAGGTAAACTTGTCAAAGATTAGAGGGAGTTGTTGCTGCGTGGCCTGTGTATGCTCCAGCATCTTGTATCCCCAAGATTCTGTCCAGAGAGAAGCTTTGTGAAGGAAGTACCTTCATAGGCCATCCAAATGAGCTGATATTTTACCAGATGATCAAGATGCCCATATGACTGCCATACACAAAAATTCATCTCATGAAAGTTAGCCATTTGATCCCAGCAACCTCAAGTCCATTTCTGTCCAATTTGCCAATGTGTGAAGGTAGTGCTAGCTAGGGTGGTTCATTTGGCCTGAAAATTTGCCAAGGGATGCACCTTAGTGAATTATTGCTTCATGCCAAATTCCAGCTCATTTCGCCTAGTGAATTCTCCAGACGCCACTTCAAACACCTTCTGCCAAAAGCAGTGTCTGCTCAAATCAGTTCAGTTCTTGTCCCAACTTCCATCCAAAATCTCATAAATGGACTCCCTGAGCCTTGACACATCTGTTTGACAAGGTGTGGTGGCTATTTGTCAGGTCGGCCATGCCAGCCCCGTGGTGACCACGCTGAGGACGTGCCAGCCGCGTGCCCTGTGCACTGGCAGTGTTCGATCTCGTCGGACAGTCCAGCCTGAGCTGCCATGGCGTGTCCAAATGTGCCGACTATGTCGCCATCGTCCACGTGCACCCTCTCCTGCAGCTTCATCCTCCTCCTTCTTCCTCCTCGCGCCACGGCGGCCCCGCCATGGCCACTGTTCGCCCGTGATCCGCCGACTTCCTCTTCTTCCGTTGGCCTCTTCTATCCCGAGCCATCCCCTCCATCTGACACTTGTCAGGTCGGCACCATCCCTCACTTGCCAACTCGTCGCGAGCTCCAGTGCATGGCTAAGGATGCCACGGCGGCCGAGCTCATCCCTTCGCCTCTCCACACCCCTCGAGCACCCACAACTCCCCCTTGATCTCCTAGCTCCCTCTAGACGAATCCACTTGAGCTCTTGAGCTCGTATTTCTCATACTGGCCGGAACCACCGCCACCTCCCCTCCTCCCAAATTTGAGCCATTCGAGCTCCCCCTCTCCCTCAAACCCACCCAGAAGGCTCACCTCACCACCGCGAAGCTGCCCATAACCACCATCGCATCGTAGGATGATCCTAGCATCGGCTTCATCTTCTCTGTCATCGGCCGTCGCGGGAGTCCAAGCCCTGCTTATCTCCGCTACCCCGGGTGCGCATATAGTAGCTCGTTGGATGCCCCTTGCTCCGCTGAGCTCATTCATATGCGCGACGTCACCGAGGATGGCCTGTAGCCTCGGCAATTGCCGGCTGACGCCACCCTGTTGCTCTGGCCGATGCACGCTAGAGGAAGGAGACAACCCCGACGAGTGGGCTCCGCCTGTCGGTGGCGCAACCTCTTCTTCTGTTTTTTTCGGCGACAGCTAGTGGGCTCGGCCCAGTGGCAGCGGCAGCAGCTGCGGCCTGGCAGCACTCCGGTCCAGCGCGGCCCACCCGAAGTGGATTCATCACCGTGCAGCACAAAGAGCACAGTGCACTTTTTCTGCAGAAGATCTACCAGGGACCCGAAAGTAAATAATTTATTTATAGAAAGGTCCCTCTCACTTCAACCCCTTCTATATTTTTACTCATAACTCCGATTCAGGTGAATCCAACGCTCACGTTTTCTATTCGTCGAGCCCATTCCAATGATATCACTTTCACCCTGTTGACACATTCTGAAAATGACCATATTAACCCTGCCCTATAATCAGCCCTTCGAGAGAGAATCTTTTCCGGCAAATTCTTCCACGATGTGATCGCCCCTCTCTCCGGTGAATCCATCGACCCCCAGGCAAGCCGACCATCTGATATATGCCCTAAAGCATTGTTTCTATGTTGTTCTGGTATGTGTAAGTACTTATGCATGAATGAATATGTTTATGCTCGTGTGCATAGGGGCACACTGGGTATGATGAACCCTCGCTTACCTTTCTTTGGTGACGGCACCACGCTTGTGTTCTGAGGTGCTTTCGGCTGTCTGGGGTGGATGCTGACTTTATATTTCTCTTCTCAACAACTGTTCCGAGTTCTGAGCTGCTTCCGGCCGTCTCGTCCACCTGTTGAGTTTCTTTTTGTAGGAGTAACCCCATGCTCTGAGCTGCTTTCCAGTCGTCTAAGGGAACTGCTATCTTCTTTTTATCAACATGTCTCATGCTCTGAGCTGCTTTTCAGCCGTCTTGAGTCGCGGTTGAGTTATTTCAGTAATGTCCCAGATCTGAGTTGTAAAAACCGTTCTGGTGGCTACTAATTTATTTGCCGGTTTCATGCAAGGGTTCAGATAATCTTTACCCTACAGCTAAAACTTGTAAGGTGATGAACTTGTCATTTAGACATTGCTTCACCAATGACTTGTTGTGATGTATATGGAGTTAGGTTGTTATGTTTTCATAGTTGTTACATCATGCACTATTACTGATATTGCAATAATAAAGAATGTGACTTAATAATGACAACCTCCTCCGTCGGCTGGATCGAGTCATAGTGCCACTGAACCGAACTTACTCGTGCAACCACATCTGCCGGTATGGGATGGCCTTGACTTGGTCTGTCGCCGTGCTCTTTTATCGGTACCGCCAAAGAGGGGAGGTTATGCGTGCGTGCTACCCTGGCCTGGTAGGCGGCGATAACCTTGTGAACCCAAGTTGTTTAGCCGGCGTCCCTGTTTGGGACAGTTTTGTTTGGCCACGACGGTGGCGGGTGTCAGGAGTGACACAGGGGCCACCCAGGACATGACCCGGAAGGGGTATGATTGTCGGTGGGACCGTAAGACTGCTAGGTGATACGTCCATTTTGCATCATGTTTTACTACTGTTATTTATAGTGTTTTTAATCAATATAATACTTTGTGGAGCAATTTCAATGCCTTTTCTCTCTTAATATGCAAGATTTACACAAAGACGGAGAATGCCGGCAGCTGGAATTCTGGACCTGAAAAAGCTATGTCAAGATACCTATTCTGCACATCTCCAAATGATCTAAAATTTCACGGAGAATTATTTTGGAATAAATAAAAAATACTGGAATCAAGAAGTAGCAGAGGGGGTCACCCTGGTGGCTCGTGGGGCCCCTGGCCAGCCTCTGGCCCCCATTTTCTGGTATATAAGGCCATTTGCCCTAGAAAAAATATAGAGAAGACTTTTGGGATGGTGCACCGCCGTCTTGAGGCGTAACTTAGGCAGGAGCACTTTTGCTCTCCGGCGAAGAGATTCTGCCGGGGGTACCTCCCTCCGGGAGGGGGAAATCGTCGCCATCGACATCATCAACAACCCTCTCATCATGGGAGGACCAATCTTCATCAACATCTTCAACAACACCATCTCATCTCAAAGCCTAATTCATCTCTTGTATTCAATCTTTGTCTCAAAACCTCAGATTGGTACCTGTTGGTTGCTAGCAGTGTTGATTACATCTTGTAGTTGATGCTAGTTGGTTTATCTGGTGGAAGATTATATGTTTAGATCTAATATGCTATTTAATACCCCTCTGATCTTGGACATGATGATGATTTGTGAGTAGTTATTTTTGTTCTTGAGGACATGGGAGAAGTCTTGTCATAAGTAATCATGTGAATTTGGTATTCGTTCGATATTTTGATGATATGTATGTTGTTGATTCTCTTAGTGGTGTCATGTGAACGTCGACTACATGACACTTCACCATCTTTGGGCCTAAGGGAATGCATTGTGGAGTAGTAATTAGATAATGTGTTGCTAGAGTGATAGAAGTTTAAAACCTAGTTTATGCGCTATTCCGTAAGGAGCTGATTTGGATCCATATGTTTAATGCTATGGTTAGAGTAATCTTAATTCTTCTTTCGTAGGTGTGGATGCTTGCGAGAGGGGGAAATTATAAGTAGGAGGCTTGTTCAAGAAAGATCAGCACCCGAGCACCGGTCCACCTACATATCAAATTATCAAAATAGTGAACGCAAATCAAACAAACATGATGAAAGTGACTAGATGAAATTCCCATGTGTCCTCGAGAACGTGTTGCTTATTATAAGAGATCATTCTGGCTTGTCCTCTGTTATAAAAATGATTGGACCACCTTGCTGCGCTCTTTTTTACTATTGCTACTTGTCACATGTTACAAATTATCTTGCTATCAAACTACTCATTACCGATAATTTCAGTGCTTGCAGAAAATACCTTGCTGAAAATCGCTTGTCATTTCCTTCTGCTCCTCGTTGGGTTTGACACTCTTACTTATCGAAAGGATTACCATTGATCCCCTATACTTGTGGGTCATCAAGACTCTTTTCTGGCGCCGTTGCCGGGGAGTGAAGCGCCTTTGGTTAGTGGAATTTGGTAAGGATACATTCATATTACATGCTGAAATTTACTGTCACTTGTCACTATGGAAAGTAATCCTTTGAGGGGTTTGTTCGGGGTATCTTCACCTCGACCGGAAGCACAAATAGTTGCCCCTCCACCTACTGCACCTACTGAAAATATTTATTATGAGATTCCTCCGGATATGATAGAGAAACTGCTAGCTAATCCTTATGCAGGAGATGGAACGGTACATCCTGATATGCATTTGATCTATGTGGATGAAATTTGTGGATTGTTTAACCTTGCAGGTTTATCTGGAGATGGAGTTAAGAAGAAAGTATTCCATTTATCTTTGAAGAAAAAGGCATTGACATGGAATAGGCTATGTGATAATACTGATACATGGGAGTGGAACCGATTGAAACTGGAATTCCATCAGAAATTTTATCCTATGCATTTTGTTCATCGTGATCGGAATTATATATATAATTTTTGGCCTCGTGAAGGAGAAAGCATCGCTCAAGCTTGGGGGAGGCTTAAGTACATGATGTACACATCCCCAACCATGAGCTCTCAAAAGAAATTATCTTACAGAATTTTTATGCTCGGCTTTCTCATGATAATCGAACCATGCTTGATTCTTCTTCGACTGGCTCCTTTATGAAGAAAAATATTGAATTCAGATGGGATCTTCTGGAAAGAATTAAACACAACTCTGAAGATTGGGAACTCGACAAAGCTAATGAGTCAGGTATAATACTTGAGTTCGATTGTGTTAAATCTTTATGGCTACCGTTGCTTTTCATAAGTTTAGCACTAAATATGGACTTGACTCGGAGATAGTAGCTTCCTTTTGTGAATTATTTGCTACTCATGTTGATCTCCCTAAGGAGAAGTGGTTTAAATATCACCCACCTATTGAATTAAAAGAAGAACCCGTTAGTGTTAAAGAAGAAACAATTGTTTACCATGTTGATCCAGTTGTGCCTACTGCTTATATTGAGAAACCGCCTTTTCCTGTTAGGATTAAGGAGCATGCTAAAGTTTCAACTGTGGTTAACAAAAGTAATATTAGAGCACCTAGACCCTCCAAACAAATTAAAGTTGAACCTAATATTGCTATGGT
This sequence comes from Thinopyrum elongatum, assembly GCA_011799875.1. NCBI lineage: Eukaryota > Viridiplantae > Streptophyta > Magnoliopsida > Poales > Poaceae > Thinopyrum > Thinopyrum elongatum. Next base: position 13,722,044 of record CM022302.1, on the reverse strand, counting down.
TAACGATCTCTTGGTCGATAATATAGATGGGCATGTTATTTACCTCTGTGATGAAGCAGCTAGAATTGCTAAATCAGATACTAAAGATAAAAACAGACCTGTAGTAGGCATGCCTGTTGTCTCAGTTAAAATAGGAGATCATTGTTATCATGACTTATGTGATTTGGGTGATAGTGTGAATGCTATTCTGTTTACCTTATATCAAGAAGTTATGAATGATATTGCACCTGTTGAAATAGAGGACATTGATGTTACTATTAAGTTTGCAAACAGAGATACCATTACACCACTTGGCATTGTTAGACATGTTGAACTCTTGTGTGGAAAAATAAAATACCCTACTGATTTTCTGGTCCTCGGTTCTCCACAACATGATTGTTGTCCCATTATATTTGGTAGACCTTTCTTGAACACTGTTAATGCCAAGATTGATTGCGCTAAAGAAATTGTTAGTGTTAATTTTGGTGGTATGTCTCATGAGTTTAATTTCTTCAAGTTTCGTAGACAACCTCATAATAAAGAATTGCCTAGTAAAGATAAAATTATTGGTCTTGTTTCTATTGTCGTACCTCCTACTGATCCGTTAGAACAATATTTGCCAGACCATGAAAATGATATGCATATGAATGAAAGAAATGAAATAGATAGGATGTTTTTTGATCAGCCACCTATTCTTAAACACAATTTGCCTGTTGAAACTCTTAGAGTTCCTCCTCCACCTAAGGATGATCCTGTAATTGAATTGAAGCAGCTGCCTAATACATTGAAATATGCCTATCTTGATGAAAATAAGATATATCCTGTTATTATTAGTGCTAACCTTTCAGAGCATGAAGAAAAGAGATTACTAAAAACCCTAAGGAAGCACCGAGCTGCTATTGGATATACTCTTGATGATATTAAGGGCATTAGTCCCACTCTATGTCTGCATAAAATTAATATGGAGCCTGATGCTAAACCAGTTGTCGACTAACAACGACGATTAAATCCTAAGATGAAAGAGGTGGTAAGAACTGAAATATTAAATCTTCTGGAAGCAGGTATAATCTATCCCATACCTAAAGTAGATGGGTAAGTCCCTTTCATTATGTCCCTAAGAAAGGAGGTATTACCGTTATTCCTAATGATAAAAATGAACTCATTCCATAAAGAATTGTAACTGGTTATAGGATGGTAATTGATTTTCATAAATTAAACAAATCTACTAGAAAAGATCAATACCCCTTACCTTTTATTGATCAAATGTTTGAAAGATTGTCTAAGCATACACACTTTTGTTTCCTATATGGTTATTCTGGTTTTTTAAAATACCCGTATCACAATCTGATCAAGAGAAAACTACCTTTACTTGTCCTTTTGGAATTTATGCTTATAGACGTATGCCTTTTGGTTTATGCAATGCACGTGCTGTCTTTTAAAAATGTATGACTCCTATAGTCTCTGACTTTTTTGAAAAGATTGTTGAGCTTTTCATGGATGATTTTTCCGTTTACGGGATTTCTTTTGATGATTGCTTAAGCAACCTTGATCGAGTTTTGCAGAGATGTGAAAAAACTAATCTTGTCTTGAATTGGGAGAAGTGCCACTTTATGGTGAATGAAGGTATTGTCTTTGGGCATAAAATTTCTGAGAGAGGTATTGAAGCTGATAAAGCTAAGGTTGATGCTATTGAGAAAATGCCATGTCCTAAAGATATTAAAGATATAAGAAGTTTCCTCGGTCATGCTGGTTTCTATAGAAGGTTTATTAAAGACTTCTCTAAAATTTATAGGCCTCTTACCAATCTTTTGTAAAAAGATTTTCCATTTGTTTTTTATCATGATTGTGTAGAAGCCTTCGAAACACTTAAGAAAGCCTTAACCACCGCACCTATTGTTCAACCATCTGATTGGAACTTGCCTGTTAAAATTATGTGTGATGCTAGTGATTATGCTGTTGGTGCTGTTCTAGGACAAAGAGTTGATAAGAAATTAAATGTTATCCATTATGCTAGTAAAACTCTAGACAGTGCCCAAAGAAATAATGCTACTACCGATAAAGAATTTCTAGTAGTTAGGTTTGCATGCGATAAATTCAGATCTTAAATATTTGATTCTAAAGTAACTGTTCATACCGATCATGCTGCTATTAAATATCTTATGGAAAAAAAAGATGCTAAACCTAGACTCATTAGGTGAGTTCTACTGCTACAAGAATTTGACTTGCATATTATTGATAGAAAGGGAGTTGTGAATCCTGTATCAGATAATTTGTCTAGAATAGAAAATGTTCTTGATGACCCACTTTCAATTAATGATGGTTTTCCAGATGAACAATTAGCTGTCATAAATGCTTCTCGTAATACTCCGTGGTATGCAGACTATGCTAATTATATTGTTGCTAAATACATACCATCTAGCTTTACATATCAACAAAAGAAAAAGTTCTATGATTTAAGACATTCCTTTTGGGATGACCCACATCTTTATAAAGAAGGATTAGACGGTATTATTAGATATTGTATACCTGAGCATGAACAGGAACAAATCCTACGGAAGTGTCATTTTGAGGCCTACGGAGGACACCATGCGGGAGACAGAAGTGCACATAAGGTATTACAATCTGGTTTTTATTGGCCTACTCTTTTCAAGGATGCTCGTAAGTTTGTCTTATCTTGTGATGAATGTCAAAGAATTGGTAATGTTGGTAGACGTCAGAAAATGTCTATGAATTATTCACTTGATATTGAACCATTTGATGTTTGGGGATTTAATTTTATGAAACTTTTTCCTAAATCTAATGGGTATACTCATATTTTAGTTGCTGTTGATTACATTACTAAGTGGGTAGAAGCTATTCCAACTAGTAGTGCTGATCATAACACTTCTATTAAAATGCTTAAAGAAGTTATTTTCTCAAGGTTTGGAGTCCCTAGATATTTAATGACTGATGGTGGTTCACATTTTATTCATGGTGCATTCCGTAAATTGCTTGCTAAATATGATGTCAACCATAGAATTGCATCTTCCTATCACCCTCAATCTAGCGGTCAAGTAGAATTGAGCAATAGGGAAATAAAATGAATTTTGCAAAAAACCATCAATAGATCTAGAAAGAATTGGTTTAAGAAACTTGATGACGCATTATGGGCTTATAGAACTTCATATAAAAATCCTATGGGTATGTCTCCGTATAAAATGGTTTATGAAAAAGCATGTCATTCACCTCTTAAGTTACAACATAAAGCATATTGAGCAATTAAATAACTCAATCATGATTTTAAACTTGCCGGTGAAAAGAGCTTATTTGATATTAGCTCGTTAGATGAATGGAGAATCCAGACTTATGAAAATGCCAAATTGTTTAAAGAAAAGGTTAAAAGATGGCATTATAGAAAATTCAAAAATGGGAATTTAAAGTGGGTGAGCAAGTTCTATTGTACAATTCTCATTTGAGATTCTTTGCAGGAAAACTTCTCTCTAAATGGGAAGGGCCGTATATCATCAAAAAAGTTTATCGCTCCGGAGCCATCAAAATAAATAACTCCGAAGGCACTAATCCGAGAGTGGTGAATGGGCAAAGAACTAAGCACTATATTTCAGGTACCCCCCATTAATGTTGAAACTAATATTATAGAAACAATTACACCTGAGGAATACATAAGAGAGACCTTCCGGAACGCTCCAGAACCCTGAAAAGGAAGAGGTATGTGATATGGTAAGTAAACCGACTCCAAAAATTCCATAAAAATATTTTCTGTTAGTTTTGGAATATTTGGAAAAATACAAAAATAAGAAACAGCCGAGGGGACCCACCTGGTGTCTTGTGGGCCCCACGTGAACCTTCCTGACTCCATTTTCTCCTGGATTACTTGTTTTGCAAGATAAAAATTCTTTATATATACTCCCGTATGTTTTGACCACCGCATCGCAGAAATCACCTCTGTTCTTGTTTCGTGGTATTTTTCTGACATATCTAGATCGACATGGCTCCCCAAAAGCTCCGTGCCAAGCACCGCATTGTGCAACCATCACCGGCCTACAGTGAGGTTTACTACGAGTTGTCGTCGGGACAAGAAGACAATGGCAAGGAGGACAAAGTCGAGGAAGTTGCAGGAGCCCAGACTCCGGAAGGAGGGCAAGCCACCCCCATGGAGGAGACTGCTGAGAAGGGAGATATCCTTCAACCTTTATATGATCATCTCTCCCCATCCGTCATTGAAGACCAAAGAGTCTTTGAAATAGTTAGTGCTCAGAATACATCTCTCACTCGTGAAGTTATTTTGTTGGAAGAACAAAACATCGCTCTTCGGAGCATCAACCACAGATTGATGTATCTGCTTGAGCTGAAGGACAAGCTCGCCACTTCATCATCACCACCATCACCGAAGAAGGAAACTTGAGCACACGGGTATAGGCACTCCCCTTGGCTTGTGCCAAGTTTGGGGGAGGTGCCCCGATATCGTATCATCATCACTTTTGCTATCTTTACCTATTTTTAGTTCCATCCTTAGTTATTTCGTGATCTAGTTGAATAAAAATTTAGTATGATCTATTTTCGATTGCTAGTTCCGTGATCTATCTATCTATGTAATCGAGTTGAGAGTTATATAATAAAGAGTAGTTTGAGTTTTTGCTTCTTTACTTTTATGTTTCAATCCTAGCAATGAAAATAATGAAAAAGATCATATGCTAATCTTATGGAAAGTAATGGCATTACATAAAGAAAAGTATAAGTGGTAAAATTTATTGGAAGTTAACAAACATAGCATTGGTTAATGATGCAATTCATGAAAGAATTAATAAGGGAAGAGAAGATTCACATGCAAATATATTATCTTGGACATCTTTTATAACTGTGAGCCCACATTAAGTATTTTATGTCAAATTATTGACGTTGGACAAGGAAGACAACGTAATGAATTATGTTTGCTTATATTCACGTAGAAGTTATATTGTTATAGATCCTCCAACATGTGGTGCTTGCTCAATATCTTTGCTAGCCAAAAATTTGCATCAAGTAGAGATACTACTTGTGCATCCAAAACCCTTAAACCCAGTTTCATGTCATGAGAGTCCACTATATCTACCTATAGATTGAATAAGATCCTTCAAGTAAGTTGTCATCGGTGCAAAAAGCAATAAAAATTGCCTCTAAATATGTTTGGACTTTTATTGTAAGGGAAAATAAGCTTTGTACGAACTTGTGATGGCAAACAAATAAAAGCAACACACTGCATAATAAAGGTTGCTATCACAAGGGGCAATATAAAGTGACGTTCCTTTGCATTAAGAGCTTGTGCATCCAAAAATAAAAAGCGCATGACAACCTCTGCTTCCCTCTGCGAAGGGCCTATCTTTTACTTTTATGTATTTACTTTTTATGCAAGAGTCAATAGTGTTCTACTCTATTCCTTTTAATTTTTCTCTTTTGCAAGCATCATGTGGTGGGGAAAGATCTAGGCATATATATCCAGTTGGATATGAGTGATCATGAGTTATTATTGTTGACATCACCCTTGGGGTGAATGAGTTGGGAGGCGAAATCATAAACCCCTATCTTTCTATGTGTCTGGCTGAAACTTTTTGCTTCATATATATGTCGTGAGTGTTAGCAATGATAGAAGACTATATGATGGTTGAGTATGTGGACTTGCTAAAAAGCTCCTACATGAGACCCTTCCTGAAAATATCATGAATTGCAATTGCATTGTTGACTGAGAACATAGTTTGTTAGTTTTCAAGAAAGTTTATGCCTTATACTTCATTGTTGTGATGAATTGTTAGTTGCTCATGAGAAGTTTTATGATATTAAATATTGCTGTTATAATAATGGTCATGATGCTACTATGTCCATATTTTGTTTTTATCGACACCTCTCTCTCTAAACATGTGGACATGATTATCGATATCGGCTTTCGCTTGAGAACAAGCGAGGTCTAAACTTGGGGGAGTTGATACGCCCATTTTGCATCATGTTTTACTACTGTTATTTATAATGTTTTTAATCAATGTAATACTTTGTGGAGCAATTCTAATGCCTTTTCTCTCTTAATATGCAAGATTTGCACAAAGAGCGAGAATGCCGGCGGCTGAAATTATGGACCTGAAAAACCTATGTCAATATACCTATTCTGCATATCTCCAAATGACCTGAAATTTCATGGAGAATTATTTTGGAATAAATTAAAAATACTGGAATCAAGAAGTACTAGAGGGGGCCACCCAGGTGCCCACGAGGCGCCAAGGTGCTCCTCCACCCCCCCCCCCCCAGGCGCGCCCTGGTGGCTCGTGGGGCCCCTGGCCAGCCTTTGGCCCCCATTTTCTGGTATATAAGGCCATTTGCCCTAGAAAAAATATAGAGAAGACTTTTGGGGCGGTGCGCCGCTGTCTGGAGGTGGAACTTAGGTAGGAGCACTTTTGCTCTCCGGCGGAGAGATTCTGGCCGGGATACTTCCCTCCGGGAGAGAGAAATCATCGCCATCGACATCACCAACAACCCTCTCATTGTGGGAGGACCAATCTTCATCAACATATTCAATATAACCATCTCATCTCAAACCCTAGTTCATCTCTTGTATTCAATCTTTGTCTCAAAAGCTCAGATTGGTAGCTGTGGGTTGCTAGTAGTGTTGATTACATCTTGTAGTTGATGCTAGTTGGTTTATCTGGTGGATGATTATATGTTCAGATCTAATATGTTATTTAATACCCCTCTGATGTTGGACATGATGATGATTTGTGAGTAGTTATTTTTGTTCTTGAGGACATGGGAGAAGTCTTGTCATAAGTAATCATATGAATTTGGTATTTGTTCGATATTTTGATGATATGTATGTTGTTGATTCTCTTAGTAGTGTCATGTGAACGTCGATTACATGACACTTCACCATATTTGGGCCTAAGGGAATGCATTGTGGAGTAGTAATTAGATGATGGCTTGCTAGAGTGACAGAAGCCTAAATCCTAGTTTATGCGCTATTCCGTAAGGGGCTGATTTGGATCCATATGTTTAATGCTATGGTTAGAGTAATCTTAATTCTTCTTTCGTATTTACGGATGCTTACGAGAGAGGGTAATCATAAGTGGGAGGCTTGTTCAAGTAAGAATAGCACCCAAGCACCGGTCCACCTGCATATCAAATTATCAAAGTAGCGAACGCGAATCAAACAAACATGATGAAAGTGACTAGATGAAATTCCCATGTGTCCTTGAGAACGTGTTGCTTATTATAAGAGATCGTTCCGGCTTGTCCTTTGCAATAAAAAGGATTGGGCCACCTTGCTGCACTCTTTGTTACTATTGCTACTTGCCACTTGTTACAAATTATCTTGCTATCAAACTACTCGTTACCGATAATTTCAGTGCTTGCAGAAAATACCTTATAGAAAACCGCTTGTCATTACCTTCAGCTCCTCGTTGAGTTCGACACTCTTACTTATCGAAAAGACTACGATTGATCTCCTATACTTGTAGGTCATCATCAGGCAATAGACAGGTTTTGTTGGAGCAGCACCAGTCCACTCGAATGGGAACATGTACTAAAATACGAGGCTGGGAGCTCCATAATGTGGGTAAAGTGTGTGATCTCTACAGAGTGTGAATCTATTCGAATAGCCGCGTCCTTGTTTATGGGACACAGTTCATACTAGGTCACACTATTTGGTCTTTGTCGAGTCTGGAGGAATAAACTATATAATGTTATTGTTAAAAATGAACCAAAGAAAGCTAAGATTTATCAGACTTGCAGTGCAGATGCATGGGCATTAGATGATGTCAGGGATATGAATGTTAGCCATGCAATGGCTATGAGATGAGTGGTCGGATGACCGCAAGAATTAGATTGGATTTGGATTAGATCATGCGAATATTTGGAGTATGAATTCATTACCCGATATGCTTTATCTTCGTCATGTTGTTTTTACTTCCGTAGTAATGTTGCTAGATAATCCTACTATGACATGATAATTAATAATGCTAGATAGTTAAACCACAATAATTAATATTGATATAAGAATTGATACATGCTTGAATGTGATGGATTGCTTTGCTTGGTGTATATGTTGGTTTGATTTGCTTGCGAGTACATTCAAAAGTACTCAGCGGAATTCAACGTGGCTAGGTTCAACTAAGGATCCGTCGAGGAACGGGAGCGTTCGCGAGCTAGAGGAGTAACCCAGTCAAATCCCTGTGGATTGGAGCCTCTCCAAGTCCATGCTGCCTTAGTCAGTATTTTTCCGCTGCCCCGTCTTTGTAACCATGATGTATTCATTTGAGCCACAATGGCTAATAAATACATTCTTATTACAGTTGTGCCTATGTTCATGATACTTGTTGTAAAGGCACGCGCCAGTGTGATTTCCTGGGCTGGCGTGTGCGGCGACCGTCTGGCTACAGTGGTATTCAGGCGGGGTGCCACAAGCTAGTACAGGTTTTCAGTAAAACTACCATGTTTTGGTTCATGTACACAGAACATGTTCGCATGCTGGGGACCATTTATAAAAACTGGGTTTTATATTCAAGGAGAACAATACTACAGTTCTTCATGGAGGTTAAATATACATGCCACTTCAAAATGCTCGACACATAGCATTTTAACTGTGACTGTACTTAATCCTATCACACGTGCAATTGGATATCTTTCAAAAACATCTAGTTTTCCTTAGCAGAACATAGTATCAAAACAATTCTGCATTTGTGTTGCTAACTCAATACAAATACATACTTGGGCATCATAACAACTGTATGCTGAAATAGTTTGCAGCCCAATGCGGAAAGATATGTTGTGCAGAATCTAACGACTTCGACATGTTAGCATTAAAAGGAAAAAAAATCTTCAATCATCTACGAAGCTGGTACGAAATCCTTCGATGATTTCAGAAACTGGGCAAGTCTAAGGTTCAGAATGAAGCAAGAGTGTTTGTGAACATTTAATTTCAGTAACCATCGGACCAGAGATAGAACACTTGCAAGAGACATAGTGATTCAGCCATGCATGTAAAAATAGATGTCCGGTGGAACATACAAGTGTGTTACCTTCTTATGTATAGAACTAGATGAAACTGATGCACTGTTATTGGCCAGATCAAGTGCTGGTTTCTTTAAACTGTCTACACTTTCTACTGAATGGGTGGATGACTTGTCCCCTTTGGAATGTTTATGATTCAACTCTTGATTGCCACTGGAATATTTCTCTTTACGGGACTCCAGTTTCATTGCTTGGCTGATTGCTTCACCTTCTTTAGGCAAATTATTCCCATGAAAAGATTGATTATGCAATGTCCATGTGCCCATAGGGGATAACTCTCTTCGGACATTCCTACATGAACCGGCCATCAGGCAAGAGCTCCAAGACCACCGTGTTCAACATCTCCACCGGGAATAAAAATCACATGTGTTGCGTCACCGGCCTCGCTCCTGGTTACAGCCCCGCCAACGTCTACAACGGCTTTCTCTGCCTCGTCGCGGCACTGGACGATCTGAGCTGGCAACCGGTGTTCCTCTGCAACCCTATCACTGGAGATATGCTGCAGGTCCCGCCACTACCAACAACAGGGTTGAACGTTTGGCATACGTATGCCATATGGGGTACAGCCTGTCGACGCGGTAGTACAAGCTCTTCCGCCTCTCCTTCTCGGTCTCCGATGAGCTGATGCTGCAAGAGAACATGATGCACGTTCTCACCTTGAGCGGCGGCGGAGGCGACCTGTGGCGCCGTCACTACGGGTTGTTCGGGTGCCACGGGATGGACTCGCCTCCGGCGCTAATCGATGGAAAGCTCTACGTGATGGGGAAGGAGCCGGTGAAGGACAGGAAGCCGAATAGGTTGCTGGTGGTCAATGTGGAGAGCGAGACACACCACACGTACAGCCTCCCAAGGCACAATGCCAAGGACGCTGTGGCCGACGTCTTCGAGCTGCACGGGCGGCCGTGCATTGCGGTGCACGAGCTCGGCCCACGACATCAGAGGCTCTGTTTCTGGGTCATCCAACTGCAGGCGTCGCACGGGGACGACGGGTGCTGGTACCTGCCGCCGCTTAGCTGGGAGCTGCGCTACATCTTTGACATTGGCATGACGCCGACATCATCAGCCGCCACCACCACCCAAGGGCCGTCTAGCTCTGTGGGGACGACGGAATGCTCTGCTATTTGTATCGTGACAGCGTGTACAAGTACGACACCACGGAGGGGCGGCGGCGGCAGCACTCCGTTTCTCCGGGCTATAGTAAGGGGTGGGACTACCAGCTCCCACTGTTGTCACCAAACGACTGCCGGTGGAACGTCTTCAGTGGCTATCGCCCGAACCTACTCTCGCCGCATGATCTTGCCATTGCCCCCCAGCAAGACAATGAACGCTTTCAAGCACCAAGTGGTACAAGCTCTCTCTGATGCCACAAGTCGTCTAAAAAGCACGGTTGTTGGCCGCCATGGATAATTGATCCAGGGAAGCGTTCGGGTAGAAGAGACAAACTGAGCTTCACTACCCTGAGCTTCTCAGTGATAGATTGAGCTAGCACGTGCTGGATCAATGGATGGAGATACAACAACGTTATATTATGAAAATAGCTTCCATAAAAGTGAATTGTTCTGCTTTGGAGAAGCCATTGAGGAAGCGGCCGATTATGCCGACCTATTTGGTTGCGTATCTCCCCTCCAAGGTGGTTCGGGTAGAAGCCCAAGCTGCTGATTTGGAGCGCGACGACGTGGCTGGTCCGGTTGCTGCAAACGACGCCCGCCCACCGCCAGCACTCCACACCAGACGACGGGTGGTTGCGGGGGTCGGTGAGGCCGGCCTTGAAGTCGAGAAGCGTGTCCTGCTCGCGGGGAACACAGAGGGTGCCTTCTGGTGTTGGTGGGAGCGCCAACGAAATCCGGTGGAAGAGGAGTAAGTACATGATTAGCATCGTCGCAGCAACTCGAAGCAGGTGCATCGGCTCGGCCATTTTTGTGTGTGTATGTGGTGGGCAGCTTCCCTCTATTGGTGCGTGTGTGCGGCCTCTAGCTTGGTTCGTTGGCTGGGTATTTGTATATCAGCTGCTTGGGTGTGACGACGGTCTTCCCCCGGCATAAAAATCTTTCCTTCTTCCATTTTTTACTTTAGAAAACAACTTAATTCTACGGGGAAATTGCATGACAACGAAATGCCCAGTCCCATGTGGGGTACCAAAGACCTACCAACTGCCCTTTCATAATAGTAGAGAGATAAACGGTTTACACATATATAATAGTTAAATATAATCTGATAAAGATTCATATATGATTTTAGTTCAGAATCCTTACTAGAAATATAAATATTTATGTTACATTGCAACCAAGTCGAGTAGCAATGTGGGGGAGGGGTGGCATCGTCTAGTTCTGCTTTCGTAATGCCCTCAATCTCTTACCGACAAGAGACCTGAGTGATCGCAACTTAGCATCATGATGTCTGCCTCGTCGACTAGCCACGTTTATTGGGTGTCTTGCGGGATCGAAGATCGCGTGCTAGTCGGTGCACTGATTGCTCCTCTTCCTGCTTCGGCGCGGCGGCAAGATCGTGGGGTGAGAGTAGGTTGGGCCGATAGCCACCGACCACGTTCCACCTGCAGGCGTTCGTGGATGACAGCCGACGCCGGTGGTCCCACACAGAGTCCTTGTTGCACGTCGGGAACGAGTAGTTCTGTCGCCGGCGTCCCTCCGTGATTTCGTAATTATACACATGGCCGTCGTACATGTAGGAGAGGTCCGCATCATCGCCGTCAATCCAGGCGGTTCTCGGGGGGTGGCGGGGGTGGGGGTGGCCAGAGCGGATCTCGGCGGCATGTGAGTCAACGACGGCGCCACCAGCACCCATATCAAAACTGTAACGCAGCTCCCAGCCTTGATCCCATTTGTAGTAACCATGCGGCGCCAGCCGCGAGACCACCCAGAAGCGGAGCCTACGGCGGGGCAGGTCGAGCTCGTGCACAGCGACGCACGGCCGACCGTGCAGCTCGAGGACGTCGACCACGGCGTCCCCTGCGGCATCGAACGGCGGAAGGCGGCACATGCGGTGCATCTCGCTCGCCACATCGACCACCAACAACCTATCGGGCTTGTTGTCCGACTTGCGCTCCTTTGCGAGCAAGTACAGCTTGCCGTCGATGAGCGCCGGCGGCGAGCCCATTCCCTGGCACCGCAAGAGCCCCGGGTGCAGACGCCAGTCGCCGCTGGCGGCAGGGTCTAACATGAGCACGTACATGTAGCTCGCGCGCTCCACCACCCCGAAGAGCTTGTACTGACGCATCGACGGGCTGTACCCCATGGAGTACATGTGCCAGTTGTTGGGGCTGATGGGTGGCGGCTCGACCTCAAGCTTGCCACCGGTGATGGGGTTGTAGACGAAGACCGGATTCGAGCGGTCCGCCACGGCTGCGAGGCACAGGAAGCCGTTGCAGGCGTTGGCGGGGATGTATCCGCCATCCAAGCCGACGAGGACGCACATGGGATTACTGTTCCTGGTCGACACGTTGAAAACCTTTGTAACGGGGCTGTACCCGCCATCCTTTGTCTCGGAGACGAGGAGGGCCTCTGCCATGGATTGATCGCGAGTCGGCTCTGTATTCTGTCCAGATTACCACGTCGATCACGGCTGCCGGATGATTATATCAGGAAAAGTAGCAATGGAAAGTTAGTTTCCTTGGTTAGTACGGGTTCGTGTTAGGTTTGGTTTTGTATTAGGTTTTTTTTCCTCGAATCACTAAAAATCTTACGTCAGATTTTTTAGCAATCCCGAACGAACACGGCACTGGCCATCCGATTGGCTGCGCAAATCTTGACGCGCGATCCCTGCCACGTCACGTTATTTACTCATTCGCTCCAGAATGTCTCGGCATGGACGACCTGCCTACCTTATTAAACACATTAAGACATGGTAGAAAGGTGGCCAACCAGCTATGCCTCATGGCGCATGCTGGTTGGCCACGGTGAGGAAGTTTTTGATGGTTTAGATTATTATTTTGAAGATGAAAGTGAGACTTTTTTAATTTTTTGGACAAAAGTTTTTCTAGTCTTTTTCTTCTTCCTTTTGAGATGGATATGATGTCAACGTGATGCAATGTTTTTTTAATTTCGAGATGAAGGTGAGGTGCGCACAGCTTCCTCTGAAGCGGCCCGCAAAGGTGGGTCCCAACCACTACTCCTTTTCCATCGGTATAGCCACACGCAGTGGTCGCCCCCCCCCCCCCCGCGATCCAGCTCCCCTGACATACGGCGCTTGCTGTTGGGCCACTGATAGTGGTCCAGGTTCCCAGCAGGCCCACATTTCGGTTGAACGGCACCATGCTTTAAAAAATGCTTCAAAGAAAGAGTGACACCCTGCCATACGTCAGGTGATCCTCGTCCCCCCAGTGTTGTTCTCAGGGAGACAGAGTGAGAGAGGCAGATGGTGCTTTGCCGATGTCCTCGTCTCCCACCGACGACCTCTCCACCACGGCCACCCACCGTCTCCCCTCCCCTCATTTTCTCTCCATGCCCTTAGTGGTTGCACGTGCACGCGGGAAAAAACCACGCAGACCCAGGTCATGCTGTTCCTCGATCCACACTACAAGAAACTTGTTAATACATGACGGATTCATACCGTCACCGATGTGCTCAAAACCATCATGGAAGGGCGTCCGTGACGGATTTGAAATCTGTCATGTATATCGCGTCATAATTTGACTACCATGCTCTCCATGACGGGTTTCCAAATCCGTCACGGATCTATGACGAATTTGGACCGTCACAGGTGGGTATTTAACAGACGCGCTCATAACGACGTTAAGATGCATTCCACGTCATCATCTGACGTGGCAGCTTCCGTGAATCTGAGGTAGCAGCCCATTTGATCATCGGCACAGTTAGAATTTTGGCCCACTACGTTTGACTATCAACCCAATTAAGATTTCAGCCCAATAATTCCAATACGGCCAAAATAGCACAGCCCATTCAATTCGCCCAGCTAGCACAGCCCATTAACATAATACAAATTTTCACATCCAATTATTTTCCATCAACAAGACACATAAGTTTGCAAGCCCGCAAATTTCCATTAAATTATTTCATTCAATTACAACAACCATCACTGGTACATCACTAAAGCCACATTGCCAACATTTACAAAAGAAATCCAAAACATCATACATTACACACATAATAATCACTACCAGATTACAAATGATCACTTCAAATGCAGCACCATGGGTTACAAGAGATTTGTCCTTGAGATGGAGGAGGTAGAAGTCGATGATGTCATTCACACTCTGGTACAGGCAGCAAATGATCCTACGCAGCTGTTAAAATACTACACCAATCAGTATCTAACTGATATAGAATAAGGAAATAGGAAATGATCATTATATGCACAGTACATATTATGGAGGAAAGGAAACAGTTGTGCCTCAAAAAGAATGTGCATCACACTTCTCAATTAGACAATTGTCAGACGGCCTATTTTTGTATTTTGAGACAAATAAAGGAAAGGAGTTTACAATTTTTAGAAGGCATATTTTCTATTCAAACATATATAATTCTAATGCAATATGTATTTTTTCTATTTGATGTTATGTACATAAATGCAAGATCACACTGCAGAATAAAAGTAGTTTTTTTTTTCAAATTCACAAACCTCACAGAAGGCACATTCACAAATACGACTATACTTGACTCTCAGCAAAATCAATTCATTAGTATTTACTACTCCTAACAAACATTCATAATTCCAACATTTAGAGGCAATGTAAATGAAGTAGATTACTAAGAACAGAGGGGCGATACAGATACACTCAATATAGATGTCTATTTAAAGATACCATAAAGAACTATCGGTGTAAACACTTTACTATGGCAAATCACAACTCAAGTCTAGCCTGGTAATTTCGGTTCTTATCCAGTTCTATAATTCTAGCTACGCCGTAGCTACAAGCCATCGAGAAGTACAAAAGCCAATAACCTGCATATCAACACAGTACCATGCCCAAATTCCAAGTAACATCCTAGGACAATTGTTCAGTAGCATCAGTATGAGTATAACCCCACTGAACCTACATAAATAGAAACAGTTTTCAACATTAGCATACCATGAACATGAGTAATCAACCATAGCACAGAATGTGGTGCCCCTCAAGATTGGTGACCAGGTACGAGTGACATTGTCTTTATTTTGGCTGCAAGCAGTTTAGAAATACAAGGTGCTCATCAAATTTCTGTGTCAGGTACCTGCTGATGGAGTCCTTATTAGTGGTCACTCCTCCATAGATGAATCGAGCATGACTAGCGAAAGCAAGATAGTGAGCTACTTTCATACGTTTTTTGCCTTTTGGAACTAGTTTAGGTGAAGTATTAAGCTAACACTGCAAGCTGGTTGTTAATTGAAGGTAAACAAAGACCAGAAGTCACCGTTTCTAATGTCGGGTTGCAAAGTCGCCGACGGCTATGGTACAATGCTGGTGAGTCTATCTGTACCTACCAAATGGAGAAAATGTCTAGCTACTTTCAGCTTCTGAAAATTTCTGTACTTTCTGTTAATAAATCCATCATGCTGGTATGAGATAGTCCTTGGTTGATTTACGGAATGCTCTTTGCACTTCACTTATATCTTTTGAGTATGGCTTTATAGAATGCTTCATATGCTTCACTTATATCATTTGAAGTTTGGATTGCCTGTTTCTCTACACATAAAAAACCGCCATTTGTAGAATGCTCTTTTGCTTCAGTTATATTTGTTAGAGCATGGGCATATCTTTTGTAGAAAGAATTAAACTCTCACACTTCACTTATATCTATTTAGAGAGTCATCAGGAATTGGTCATTCACATGGTTAGTCATAAAATCCTACATAAAACTTGTAGATCACTGAATATGATATGTTTGATTCCTTGCAATAATTTTGCGATATAAAGATGGTGATATTAAAGTCATGCTAATGGGTAATTGTGGATTGTAGAAATACTTGTGTTGAAGTTTGTGATTCCCGTAGCATGCACGTATGGTGAACCGTTATGTAACGAAGTTGGAGCATGAGGTATTTATTGATTGTCTTCCTTATGAGTGGCGGTCGGGGACGAGCGATGGTCTCTTCCTACCAATCTATCCCCCTAGGAGCATGCGCGTAGTACTTTGTTTCAATGACTAAAAGATTTTTGCAATAAGTATGTGAGTTCTTTATCACTAATGTTGAGTCCATGGATTATACGCACTCTCACCTTTCCATCATTGCTAGCCTCTTCGGTACCGTGCATTGCCCTTTCTCACCTCGAGAGTCGGTGCAAACTTCGCCGGTGCATCCAAACCCCGTCACACAAAAGCCTCCTTATATCTTTCTCAAAACAGCCACCATACCTACCTATCATGGCATTTCCATAGCCATTCCGAGATATATTGCCATGCAACTTCCATCATCATCATATACATGACTTGAGCATTCATTGTCATATTGCTTTGCATGATCGTAAGATAGCTAGCATGATGTTTTCATGGCTTGTCCGTTTTTTGATGTCATTGCTACGCTAGATCATTGCACATCCCGGTACACCGCTGGAGGCATTCATATAGAGTCATATCGTTGTTCTAGTATCGAGTTGTAATATTGAGTTGTAAGTAAATAAAAGTGTGATGATCTTCATTATTAGAGCATTGCCCCATGTGAGGAAAAAAAGAGAGGCCAAAGAAGCCAAACAAAAAAAAAGAGAAAAACAAAAAAATAAGAGAAAAAGAGAGAAGGGGCAATGTTACTATCTTTTTTCCACACTTGTGCTTCAAAGTAGCACCATGATCTTCATTATAGAGAGTCTCCTATTTTGTCACTTTCATATACTAGTGGAAATTTTTCATTATAGAACTTGGCTTGTATATTCCAACGGTGGGCTTCCTCAAATGCCCTAGGTCTTCATGAGCAAGCAAGTTGGATGCACACCCACTTAGTTTCTTTTTTTGAGCTTTCATAAACTTATAGCTCTAGTGCATCTGTTGCATGGCAATCCCTACTCCTCGCATTGACATCAATTGATGGGCATCTTCATAGCCCGTTGATTAGCCGCGTCGATGTGAGACTTTCTTCCTTTTTGTCTTCACCACACAACCCCCATCATCATATTCTATTCCACCTATAGTGCTATGTCCATGGCTCACGCTCATGTATTGCGTGAAAGTTGAAAAGGTTTGACAACATCAAAAGTATGAAACAATTGCTTGGCTTGTCATCGGGGTTGTGCATGATTTGAATATTTTATGTGGTGAAGATGGAGCATAGCCATACTATATGATTTTGTAGGGATAACTTTCTTTGGCCATGTTATTTTGAGAAGACATGATTACCTTATTAGTATGCTTGAACTATTGTTGTCTTAATATCAAATGATAGACTATTGCTTTGAATCACTCGTGTCTTAATATTCATGTCATGATTAGATTATGTGATCAAGATTATGCTAGGTAGCATTCCACATCAAAAATTATCTTTTTTATCATTTACCTACTCGATGACGAGTAGGAATTAAGCTTGGGGATGCTGATACGTCTCCGTCGTATCTATAATTTTTTATTGTTCCATGCCAATATTCTACAACTTTCATATACTTTTGGCAACTTTTTATACTATTTTTTTGGACTAACACATTGATCCAGTACCCAGTGGCAATTCCTGTTTGTTGCATGTTTTTTGTTTCGCAGAAAATCCATATCAAACGGAGTCCAAACGGGATAAAAACTTACTGAGATTTTTTTTGGAATATATGTGATTTTTGGGAAAAAGAATCAACGCGAGACGATGCCCGAGGGGGCCACAAGGACGGGGGGCGCCCACCAGGGGGTAGGGCGTGCCCTGGACCCTTGTGGCCACCCCGTAAGGCGGTTGGTGCCCTTCTTCGGCTGCAAGAAAGCTAATATCCGGATAAAATTCGTGTTAAAATTTCAGATTACGGATCTCCGGGAATTTAAGAAACGGTGAAAGGCCAGAATCTGGGAGCGCAGAAACAGAAGAAAACAGAGAGAGAGAGAGAGAGATCTAATCTCGGAGGGGCTCCCACCCCTCCGCCGCCATGGAGGCCATGGACCAGAGGGGAAACCCTTCTCCCATCTAGGGGGAAGGTCAAGGAAGAAGAAGAAGGAGGGGGGCTCTCTCCCCCTCTCTTCAGGTGGCGCCGGAACATCGCCAGGGTCATCATCGTGACGGCGATCTACACCAACAACTTTGCCGCCGTCATCACCAACTGTCTCCCCCTCTATGCAGCGGTGTAACACCCCTTCTCCCCGCTGTAATCTCTACTTGAACATGGTGCTCAACGCTATATATTGTTTCCCAATGATGTATGGCTATCCTATGATGTTTGAGTAGATCCGTTTTGTCCTATGGGTTCATTGATGATCGTGATTGGTTTGAGTTGCATGTTTTATTATTGGTGCTGTCCTATGGTGCTCTCCGTGTCGCGCAAGCGTGAGGGATCCCCGTTGTAGGGTTTGCAATATGTTCATGGTTTGCTTATTGTCTGTGTTGCGTGAGTGATAGAAACACAAACACGGATAAGTGGGTTATGGCGTATGGCAATAAAGAGGACTTGATACCTTATAATGCTATGGTTGGGTTTTACCTTAATGATCTTTCGTAGTTGCGGATGCTTGCTAGAGTTCCAATCATAAGTGCATATGATCCAAGAAGAGAAAGTATGTTAGCTTATGCCTCTCCCTCGTATAAAATTGCAATAATGATTACCGGTCTAGTTATCGATTACCTAGGGACAAATAACTTTCTTGTGACAAAAAGCTCTCTACTAAAACTAACTTAGTTGTTTCTTTATCTAAACAGCCCCTAGCTTTTATTTACGTGCTCTTTATTATCTTACAAACCTATCCTATCACACCTACAAAGTACTTATAGTTTCGTAATTGTTCTAGGTAAAGCGAACGTTAAGCGTGCATAGAGTTGTATCGGTGGTCGATAGAACTTGAGGGAATATTTGTTCTAACTTTAGCTCCTCATTGGGTTCGACACTCTTATTTATCGAGAAAGGCTACAACTGATCCCCTATACTTGTGGGTTATCAAATAGCAACAATTTCATTCTTAACATAAGGAATTATAGCAAGTTCATCTCCATAAGCATAATTCATATTGGCATCATAGCCACAAGCATAGCAAGCATTAATTTCATCAAAAAGGGATATTTCAAATGAATCAACTAGATCATAGCAATTATCATAGCATTCATCCTTCGGTAAGAACGAAGGGACATTAAACAATGTATGAGTTGAAGAGTTACTCTTATTAGAAGGTGGCCATGGGTAGCTAATCCGCTCTTACTCCTTTTGTTCTTCGCTCTCCTCGTTGTCTTTTTCATCCAATAAGCTCATAGTTTCATCCATTCCTTCTTCCATAGACTCCTGCAAAATATTAGTCTCTTCTTGGACAGCGGAGACTTTCTCAATAAACTCATTAATATAAGCATTAGAAGCATAGTTTTCATAGCAATATTTAAGTATGACAAAATTTTCAGATTCGTAAAGAATAGTATCATACTTTTCAATCAAAGAGGCAATTTCATAAGCACCCTTAAAAGCAACAAATTCTACAATTTGTTCGACATCATATTAATTATAAACACCCTTAGCATAAGAAGATAGAATTCCATTATCTCTAAACTCACATTGATAAGGAAGGTGTTTCTTATGGTCTTCACAACAACAAGTAAAATCATGTATTTCACATAAATTCCAAGCATAGCATTGCATGGTATTAATTTGATGCTGTAAAAGTTTCCCTTTTTGAGATAATCGGTGTCGCACAAAACAAGCATGCTCATCTAATGATTTTCCCTCAATTAAGCTAGTTGGGTTTTCAGCACAAGCACATAAGGATCGAAGATGATCCAAGTAGAAAGCTTCAGCAGTCTCTACTCCTAATGTCTGAGTTGGTAGGATTGCGTCCACGGTTTATTTTCGTCTGGTTATATTTTGTCAGGTTTATTTTCATCCGGTTTATTTTCGTCTCACATCCCACCACCATATCTCCTCACGTTGATTTTTTTTACCCTCACAATAAAAAACTTTCCTAACTTTTTCAAAGTTTCCTAACTAGACACATTATAAACGGGCAGGAACCGATAGCATGTTACCAATTAATAAAATTTAGTTTTATGACAATCAATTCCAAATCCTAATTTTCCTAATGCATCGATCTTTGCCTTTTCTAAGTGGTTGTTTGGATAGGGAGGGGTTAGCCACGGAAATCATCCCTCCATCGTCGGCTGCATCCCTCACCCACGTCGCTGCTGCAGGATCTTCATCTGTCATCCTGAGCAATTGCGGCGGCGATGCGTGCGAGCTTCACGATAGTGGGGAGGACCAGGCCGCGGTGAAGGTAGGCCATGCGCTCGTCACGCTCCACGAACGGAACCTGTGCACGGAGGCGGTAGCACGGGGTGGCAGCCGGTAATGAGGCGGCCGCGCTACGTGACGAGCTACGGGTCCCCCTTTGTGATGTTTTGGCATCGCTCCTTCATCACACATCCTCAGGTTCCTCTTGCCCTTCCCTTCCTCTATCCTCCTCTCCCATCTCTATGCTTTCACGTGCATCCGGTTTTGATTCCTCGTGTGATATTCAGTGCATGTGTAAACTAGATTAATCTTAATTCGGACTGGAGACATGAATAAGTAGGCATCGATTTAGGATTTCCACTCGTGCAATGTGTTATTGAAGTTGGAGGATTCAGATGTTGGGACAAACCCGGTCCGGCAACGAACGCTGAGTAGCCTCCGGCGACACCAACGCCGGACAAACCCCTCTCTCTCGCACTCGTTCGGACGGAGGTGGAAGAAGGAGCACAACACACTGGATTTTTCAGTCGACAAACGCCATGCCGCACGAACGGCGCCACACCCATGAACGGCGCCTCGGCCGCACGCGCGGCCTATTCTTTTTCTCCTTTAGCTCTAACTGTGTGGCACACACCACATACAACAAGCAACAGTACAGGGGGTCTTTTATGCCCCGGCGCGCACACACACTCTGGCACGGTGTAATCCGCTCGGCCCGGCCACCCCTCACAACGGTCTCACGTGAAGGACTCGGCTGCTCTCAACAGTCCATGCATGCACGACTCAGCATGCAGCCACACCTCTAGCTAGCTTATCCATGCAAACTAACTAATTTCCTAGCCAGCAGCATGCACCATACACACACACGCTGGTCACCACACCTAGACGTGGTTTAATCCTAACATTAGATGCTGTTGTGAAAAATGAATCTCGAGTGCCAGCAGCATCTCCAGCCTCCGAAAATGTTTGTGATGTTATGCCAGATGTTTTGAAGCCTCCTTCCAGTTCGAGCTTCGCCTCGATCTCATTTGTGCCACGGTCCTCCTCCCTGCAGCACGCTTTGATCTCCTATGCAACATGCTGCTCTATCGATCAGTAGCTACAAGGTAACGATCATGAAATATCTTCCCCTCTCAATCTCTTGTTTATGTTGTTTATTATTTTCCAAATAAGGTGCAGAAATTCGATGCTATTGTGGAAAATGTGTTGTTGTGCTGAAAATTTGAGCCACAGAGCATTTTTTTTAAAGCTATTGTAGGTGAATCCTGCTATTGATGCCAATGACTTCATTTCAATTTTAATTTTTGAGTTTGGTTGGTTATCTTTTCTTATTATTTAGTTGAGCTGGAAATTTTATTACATGTCAAGAAGAATGGTTGTGGTACACTGGTGTTATGCTTCTATTCATGATTCGCCTCTTATTGTTGATTTGAACTATTATGTTTGTGTAGGAGATATGCCCTAGAGGCAATAATAAATGTTATTGATTATCTCCCTGTTCATAATTAGGTTTATATTCCATGGTATAACTGCTATGGTTCTCGAGTCTACAATAACCACGAGGCTCGGAGGAAGACTCATATGCACGTGTGGAATAATAAACGGTAAAATGTATTCCTAGTCTGGCCTTTGAGACTAGCTCAAGTGTTGCATGATGGTTCTGTTTTCCTGATCATGGGCATGACTATGCCGGCAACTTTGAGGGCACAATGTTAGAAGAACATTTGTGTTGAATCGACCCGAATTGATGTTATGCTATGGGATACTTTCGTCACAAGTTAATGGTTAATAACACAGAGATGGTTAACGTTTGCATGATTCCTCAGACCATGAGAGTATCGTGTTTCTTCATGGTTGATTCATGAACTTTGGGGTTTGTTAAACGTCATCCGTAAATGGATGGCTATTACGGCGGCTTACGGGTTCATGGGAAAGTATGTCAAGTAACTTGATAGCTCAAGATTGGGATTTTCTCCTCCGACGATGGAGAGATATCTCTGGGCCCTCTCGGTGTTACGGTATCCATCATCGTCTGGCCAGACACAATGTGATTTCATCACAGGGATGCCGGAACACAGGAACGAGAAAAGAGAACAATACCGGTAACGAGGTAACTGGCTTAGTGGACAAGTTGTTGATCCACGGGAGTGCCAACATGTCTCACCTTGGGTATTTGTAACATATCGCGAAGCAACAGGAATAGCACACGGCAACTGGAGGTTCACTCGAATATTCATTCGTGTGGGTATAGGGGTCAATATGGGTGTCCACGGCTCCGATGTTGATCATTGATCGGAAAGGGTTCCGTGTCATGTCTATACTTCACCGAACCTATAAGGTCACACGCTTAAGGATCATCTATCTGCTGAATACTAGACAGGGAGTCTGAGAGAAAATCACCGAAAAAGTTTCGGACACCGAAAAAGTTTCGGACAGCGGAAAAGTTCCGCAGAGAGAGGTCACCGGATGAGTTCCGGTGAAACTGAAAAGTTGTTTCAGAGGATACCATAAAGTCAAATTAGTTTCGGCACATGCCCGATAATTCTTGGAGGGTGCCAGAATCATTCTGGAAACTTTTGGGAATTTTCTGGAAGAAAAACCGGAAATGTTCCGGAGCTGCCGGAACCACTTCAGATGCTTTTCGCAGATGAAAATCACTAATCTGGAATTGTTCCAGAACGCGTTGAAAATTATTTTAGTGGGTACTGGAAATGTTCTAAGCCCACATAAATATTTTCAGTTCGAACGGACGCTGAAAAATGTCGTCGTGAATAGTGAAAGTGCTTTTTGGGTTACTTTTTGGAAAGCCACCTTTTTGGGCTTTTGCTCCAAAATATATTGGAGATGACATGGATGGATGTGGCTGAAATTTCAGCCCCTCTACCCCTCCTTCTCCTATATATAGAGGTGGAGGGGGCTGCCCAAACTCACTCATTCTCACATACATGCCATTGCAATGATCTGGCTTCTTCTCTCCCTCCCAGCGAAATAGTTTCGTAGAGCCGAAAGGCTGTCTGGGTTCCGGCAGGAACTAGTTCCGGACGGCGAAGCCCTGCCGGATAGATGACACCGTATGTGTGCAACTCTGTAGAGAGGTCGTAGTTTCAATCTTAGTGCCCGAGGGGCTGTTCGAGAGTGCCTCCCGAAGGGCTGTCCATGTGACGGTCCGAGTTCAGTGAGTCCTCCTGAAGGGCTGTCCAAGTGACGGTCCGAGTTCTGTGAGTCCTCCCGAAGGGCTGTCCGCGACACCGTCCGGGGGACTGTCCGACCGCCTCCCGGAGGGCTGTCCGAGTGGCGGATGAGGGTATACATCCTCGCGGTTGGGAGGTTGTAAATCCTAGCTGCGGGGATCTGCACCGCCGATCGTCATCGACTCTACTTCCGCTGCGCTACGAGTCGGTAACGAAAATGATCAAACCTTGTATGCAGTCTCCATAGTGGTCCTGGGCTGGTGCGTAGGTCGGAAATTTTTTGTTTTCTGCTGCGTTACCCTACAGTGGCGTCATGAGCCGTGCTATGCGTAGATGCAGGTTGCGATCTAGAATACATGAGATGTATGGGTGTTGCACAATATAGTTATGTAGTAGATGAGTTCTATTACTAAAAATTATTTGTGCGGGTAGCAAATGAAATATGTTACCCGATATTCTTGTTGCTTCCCTGGAATTTGCATATTTCTGATCTTGATAACAGCATGGTGGAGTTTCAATGTTCTGGCAATCCGCGATCCTGATTGATCAACGAAGTGCTAACAGTTCATT
Source organism: Thinopyrum elongatum (assembly GCA_011799875.1). Taxonomy (NCBI): domain Eukaryota; kingdom Viridiplantae; phylum Streptophyta; class Magnoliopsida; order Poales; family Poaceae; genus Thinopyrum; species Thinopyrum elongatum. The sequence continues at coordinate 13,698,002 of CM022302.1, read as the reverse complement.
GAATTCCATCGTAGTTAAAAAGAAAGATAAAATTTCGCAGACGAAAGGGCAATCCAGATATGATCTGCACGGGGGTCATGCGTATGACGAAGTTCAGTACGGGGCTCGAGATTTTATTATCTCGTATCTCATACGCCCCGCGATGTTAATCTAGCGACTTGGATTATCATACTTGATGATGGACGTTGGTAGCTTCGGTTTGTTTCGAAACCTTAGAAGCCACGTAAAACAAGTTTTTGCTTGAACCGATTAGAGACGTCTAACTTGGTTTTGCAGGAGGGTTTGCATGTGCATATGATGTGGTATAGCAGTGCTCATAATAATTTGATTATGTATGAGATGACTATATGATGTAAATTGATTAACATGACCTGCGTGTCATGATTCGGCATGATGGTTGGAGCCATATGATTGTCACTTTATTGACCTGCGTGTCAACCTTAAGTAATGCATTATTTTATTAGCTATAGAGATAGCAATATTATCTGGTGCATCGACAAGGTGGTGGCAATCTTCGCGAAGGTGAACACCGACGCGAATGCCGAAGATGAAGAAATACAAGACTTCTCCGTCAGAAAGGGCTATACCATATCATGCTATTATGAATTGCCTGAGATGTTTATCCCTTATGATGCACCCTTCTTGATTGCGCGGTAGTCGCTTTTATTAGGGTGATCTCTCACAAAAATATCAAGTAGTTAGTGTTCTCCCAAGTGTAGCACCGTCACGGCACCTAACTTTTCGGGGTGCGCCATGTCCACATGGGTACGAACGATTAGAGAAGTGTGAGGCGGGTGAGGTCAGACCTCGCAGCGAGATCACTTGGTTGTCTTGACGTTCTGGCTTGATCGTCCTTAGCTCGGAACACGCCCATCAAAAGATGAACAGGAGTCACATAGAGATGTGATTGGCATGTTTGCCCACCAATTGAAATTCTCGTCATCAGTGATGTCCACATCAATGGCGTTGAATTGAAATGTGGATCTTGTATCACTCAAAATCAATTATGAGAGATATTGATTTGAGTGGGAGCGCACTACTGAATTAACTTGTTTAATTCTCAGTGCAATTAATTTTGAACACTGTCTAAGTGTGGTTTGCATAATAGTTGTAGAATAATGGCTCATGTTTCCACCTTCCCTATTAAAATTGAATAGCTGTTAAATATCTGGTTAAAACTTTACGGTTGGTAACGTAATGTGAGGATTGTCCTCAAGAGTGCCGAGAAGTACTTTATCCTATCGCATACTTTGGTATTCTCTCGCTTATGCTATGGATCATATGACTCTCGTCCTTCAATCCAAAAGCTAGAATTCCGTTTCAGTCAAGTGCAATACATTTGCTTCCCTGAGACCCGAACTTCGAAAGTTTGGATAGTTATGTGATATTCATGGAATCTGAAAATCATTTTCAGAGACAGACAAAGGCTAAAAGATATGAGATATCCAAAGCAATGTTTGTTTGCAAACTATTAGTAAAGGAGTTTACTATGCATTAGACTGATAAGAGAGGGATCCAGAAGAACGCCTGTCATATGATGAAAGGTGAATAAAACAACAACTTAAAGAGAAAGGAAGTATCCGAAGGGTGTTAGTGAAACTTTCACGCCTAGGAAATCCAGGGCTAACGCCACTCTTAAGTTGGGTGCTTCTTCTGAGAGTAGGAGAAATGCTAAAAGTTAAACTGTTAGAAGTATAATGGCAATAAGAAAGAAGACTGGAATATCCAGCTCATGTATGAATGTCATACAAGTTTTTGATGTATAGAAAGCTGGTCAAAGATATAGTTCTTGGGAATTATGATTAAATTGTTAATCACTGATTCTTGGGTATTGTGAGTTAATCACAAAAATACCCGCTCGATTGCATTCTGTTGCAACTCGATGTAAGAACTACTATGGCCTGAAAGACTAGCCAGGGATGAGGTTTAGGTATACACAGGGAACATAGTAAATGTTACTATACCTTCCGTCGGTGTATTACTGTCTGTATTTATTTTCATAATTCATTTAGAGTTTTACAAACACTAGCCCATTGCATAAGGTATCTTGCAAGAAGGTTGTTCATAAGAGAACTTTTTATGTTCGAAGTTATGAATAACATAAGGGCCATACTTTCATTGAGAATGAGATGTATGTTATGAATAATGATATTAATATATTACCTCTGGATTTACTTTCATAATTCATTTTAGCGTTTCATACACTCTACCCCATTGCAAAATGTTTGTTGCAAAAGGGTTGTTCATAAAAGAACAATTGTTGTTCAGTATTATGAATAACATGAAGGGTCGTGCTTCCATTCTCGATGGGATGTATGTTATGAATATTGATGGTAATATGATACATCCATAACTCTGACGCTAAATGTCGTAAGACTAAGAGAATACCACATAAGTGTGGCACTACATTTAGTCACATTGGAGAAACCCGCATGGATAAATTCCATTATGATGGATTTTGAAGTCGTTTGATTTTGAATCATCTGACACTTGCAAATTTTCTCCGAAAAGTTTAGTGACTAAAATACCGTTCACAGGCCATAAGGAACGAGAAAAGAACTTATTGGTGATCATACATTTTGATGTATGTAGTTCAATAAATGTTATTGCAAGTAGTGGATTTATCTATCTTCAAAAATGACTCAAGTAGATATGTGGATATTTACTTGATGAGACGTAAGTCTGGATCTTTTGAAATCATTCGAAAGGTTTTCAAATATGAAGTAGAAGTTATTGTAACAAGAAAATTATGTTTCTACAATTCGATTGCAGAAAGGAATATTTGAGTTACAAGTTTAGCGAATGTCTGATGAGTTGTGAAAGGGGTTTCATAAACTTGCACCTCCCGGAACACCACTGCAAGTGGAAAGTCCGTGAAGATGTAATCGAACCATTTATGACATGGTAAGATCAAAGATGACATAAATAAATTTGCCATTACCCCTTTTAAAGAGTGATGCTTTAGAGACTGCGGCTTTTACACTGAAAAGAGCTCCATCAGGTCTGTTGAAATGACGCCATGGTATGGTATGCCCAACCATGTTATATCTTTTCTTAAACATTTGGAATATGGGGCTTGTGTAAAAGGTTACAAACCTATTCCAAATCAGACAAGTGCTACTTTGTAGGTTATCCCAAGTAATTGGGTATTCCTCCCTCACTATGCCAAGGCAAAAGGTTTGCCACAAAGAACGGTATGCTTTTTGAAGAAAATGGTTCTTTCAAAAAGGTGAGTGGGAGAACAATGCAACTCGACAAGATAACAGTAACTTCGTCATCAGATCAAAGAAAAGAGACCTTGGAAGTAATTCCTGAGTTTCCTACTGCGACTGATACGGAAGTCTCTACAATAAAATGTATGGACTTCGGTCGAACTTGCAGCTGAACCACGTAGGCAAAAGCTCGTGCAAACATCTCAGGTGCGCAAACAAGATATTGTTGTTAGACAACAATATACCTACAATACACAAGGAAGCGTTGATGGGCCCTGACTCCGGAATTGGCTAAATGCCAATAGAACCTGAGTTAGTTTCCATATAAGTGATTCAAGATTAAAACCTTGATACACCTTTCGGAAGACTTAGAGTCTAACGAATATTTATGGAACTTAAAACTGATACGGATAAAAATGTTTTATCCATAAAGCTTGACTTGTTGCAATAACAAGTTCAAGGAGTTGACTACGATGAGGTTGTTTCATCATAGCGATGCTTAAAGTCGGTTCGGGTTGAACTAGCAATTAATACATATTTCAATCATGAGATATGAAACATGGATGACAATAGGATTTCCATCTGATGGAAACGAAACCAAGGACTTGCATGTGTTACAGTCCAAGGTATTTTGTCAGTCCAGAGGATGCTACTAAGTATGCAAACTTCAGAGTTCCAGCAATGGACAGAAGAGAGCAAAATGGAGTTGGAATCTTCGTGTTTTGATGAAATAGTCAAAGGGGTTTGACTTCATCAATGGGTAACGAAGATGCTTATGATTCAAGAAAGTAAGTGGGAGCATAATAAAATTTCTAAAAAATGTTGTGTGCTTGACACATTGTTAATTGGAAATAAATTTCTTGACACGAATTAGGACTTCATTTGAAAATAGTTTTTTGATGAAGTGCTTGGGCTAAATAGCCTTTATATTAGGCATGATGATCTATGGAGATAGATTTACCTAATGGGGCTGAGCAAAGATACATATTGACAAGATGCTAAAACCTTTTAGCATTAAAAACGTCAAGGAGTGATTCTTGCCGAAGTTACATGGAAAGAGTTTTTGCAAGACTCGGTGTCCCAAAACACTGATGAGCAAAATACATGATGGAGATTCCACACACTCTTGTGTTTGGATTAATCGTGTATTCCATGGTATGTAAAAACAACCAGATATGTCTAATACTCCCAAAGTTGTTGCGAGTATAGATACCAAAGTGATCAAAAGTTCTGATCATGGGACAACAGTGAAAAAGGGTCATTGAGTACTATAGTAGCACCGATGACATGTTTTCTCGCAAGCGGAGATCATGAAGAGTTCATTTTAAAAGGTTACATCGATACAGTCTTCATCCATGCTCCAAGCGATTTTCGATTTAAATTGAGGGTTTTGTGTAACACACAATATGGTGGCACGGTAGTTGAAAATTGTTCCAAACAAGTTACTGTGGCGAATTCTATAACAGAGGCGAAGTATGTTTCCGCTTTTAAAAGCGACAAACAAGATGCTGAATCATATAGTTCTTTCATGAACTTAGTATGGTTCCAAGAAGGCTTTGGTCAATGGGACACTACTGCAGGTAGTTGCTCCATAACTCAGTCTGAGGAATCCAGGTTCGACCTATGATTCACATACATACGAAGACAAGTCCACACAAAATATGAATTTTGTGAAATCGTGAAAACGCGAGGATACGCAAAGATACACACGGAGCTGAAGTCGTCAAATCCGTTGGACATCAGGCTATACCACATGCGAAGCATATTTACACCGGTGTGCCACAGGTGTAAAGTGCATTAGCATTAACTAGATTATTGACTCTAGTGCAAGTGGGAGTCTGTAAGAGATATGCCCTAGAGGCAATAATAAATGTTATTGATTATCTCCCTGTTCATAATTAGGTTTATGTTCCATGCTATAACTGCTATGGTTCTCGAGTCTACAATAACCACGAGGCTCGGAGGAAGACTCATATGCACGTGTGGAATAATAAACGGTAAAATGTATTCCTAGTCTGGCCTTTGAGACTAGCTCAAGTGTTGCATGATGGTTCTGTTTTCCTGATCATGGGCATGACTATGCTGGCAACTTTGAGGGAACAATGTTAGAAGAACATTTGTGTTGAATCGACCCGAATTGATGTTATGCTATGGGATACTTTCGTCACAAGTTAATGGTTAATAACACAGAGATGGTTAACGTTTGCATGATTCCTCAGACCATGAGAGTATCGAGTTTCTTCATGCTTGATTCATGAACTTTGGGGTTTGTTAAACGTCATCCGTAAATGGATGGCTATTACGGCGGCTTACGGGTTCATGGGAAAGTATGTCAAGTAACTTGATAGCTCAAGATTGGGATTTGCTCCTCCGACGATGGAGAGATATCTCTGGGCCCTCTCGGTGTTACGGTATCCATCATTGTCTGGCCAGACACAATGTGATTTGATCACAGGGATGCCGGAACACAGGAACGAGAAAAGAGAACAATACCGGTAACGAGGTAACTGGCTTAGTGGACAAGTTGTTGATCCACGGGAGTGCCAACATGTCTCACCTTGGGTATTTGTAACATATCGCGAAGCAACAGGAATAGCACACGGCAACTGGAGGTTCACTCGAATATTCATTCGTGTGGGTATAGGGGTCAATATGGGTGTCCACGGCTCCGATGTTGATCATTGATCGGAAAGGGTTCCGTGTCATGTCTATACTTCACCGAACCTATAGGGTCACACGCTTAAGGGTCATGTATCTGCTGAATACTAGACAGGGAGTCTGAGAGAAAATCACCGAAAAAGTTTCGGACACCGAAAAAGTTTCGGACAGCGGAAAAGTTCCGCAGAGAGAGGTCACCGGATGAGTTCCGGTGAAACTGAAAAGTTGTTTCAGAGGATACCATAAAGTCAAATTAGTTTCGGCACATGCCCGATAATTCTTGGAGGGTGCCAGAATCATTCTGGAAACTTTTGGGAATTTTCTGGAAGAAAAACCGGAAATGTTCCGGAGCTGCCGGAACCACTTCAGATGCTTTTCGCAGATGAAAATCACAAATCTGGAATTGTTCCAGAACACGTTGAAAATTATTTTAGTGGGTACTGGAAATGTTCTAAGCCCACATAAATATTTTCAGTTCGAACGGACGCTGAAAAATGTCGTCGTGATTAGTGAAAGTGCTTTTTGGGTTACTTTTTGGAAAGCCACCTTTTTGGGCTTTTGCTCCAAAATATCTTGGAGATGACATGGATGGATGTGGCTGAAATTTCAGCCCCTCCACCCCTCCTTCTCCTATAAATAGAGGTGGAGGGGGCTGCCCAAACTCACTCATTCTCACATACATGCCATTGCAATGATCTGGCTTCTTCTCTCCCTCCCAGCGAAATAGTTTCGTAGAGCCGAAAGGCTGTCTGGGTTCCGGCAGGAACTAGTTCTGGACGGCGAAGCCCTGCCGGATAGATGACACCGTATGTGTGCAACTCTGTAGACAGGTCGTAGTTTCGATCTTAGTGCCCGAGGGGCTGTTCGAGAGTGCCTCCCGAAGGGCTGTCCATGTGACGGTCCGAGTTCTGTGAGTCCTCCCGAAGGGCTGTCCAAGTGACGGTCCGAGTTCTGTGAGTCCTCCCGAAGGGCTGTCCGCGACACCGTCCGGGGGACTGTCCGACCGCCTCCCGGAGGGCTGTCCGAGTGGCGGATGAGGGTATACATCCTCGCGGTTGGGAGGTTGTAAATCCTAGCTGCGGGGATCTGCACCGCCGATCGTCATCGACTCTACTTCCGCTGCGCTACGAGTCGGTAACGAAAATGATCAAACCTTGTATGCAGTCTCCATAGTGGTCCTGGGCTGGTGCGTAGGTCGGAAAATTTTTGTTTTCTGCTGCGTTACCCTACAGTTTGGTCATGCCAAATCCCGTTGACTGGATTTTTTTTTGTCATGCAGATTGTACAGAGAAAGTGGTACTATTTATCCTCACACAGGATGTGGTATGGATCAATGGGATCACCAAGTGTCTTTTGTGGCATATTGCTTCGGTGTGAGGGGCGCATGTCCTCCCTTTCCCCTTTCCCCTCGCCTCCCGTCACCTCCCTGAGTCTAGCTGTTGCCGCAGTCCATGTTGTTGTCTACCTCATCTTCCTTTCATTTCTTCACCCATGCTTTGGTTGAAGTCGTTGTTTGGTTCCCAGGCTAGACAAATCCTGCATTTCTAAAATCATTGATTTGTTTCTGGAAGTAATACCTTAGGTTTAAGATTATGTTATTCATAAGATTTGTGTATATTAATGGTTGATCCTTCCTGCAGAGCTGACACTATCGACAATGAAGAATAAAGACCATGGAATTATAACATTTCTTAAGAATTTGGCAGCACGCCGAAGATGCAATAGTGTCTTTGTTTGGCACATTTATCCATGAACTCGGAATAAAAGATGAGGGACAACATATGTGAGTGTTCTTTTCATCTACAGAACATTTTCATCTCAGTAAGCTTTATGACAACTATTTGATAATGGCTATAATTGTAGGTATTAGCCAAGCAGGAGCTCAAGTGGGCTTAATACTAGCGTTGATGCTGCATTTCCATAGTTTTTAGCCTAATTTAAGGTGTTGTTGGGCTATTATATAGTATAGTATATAGTGGGTTGTTACCGTGCATTTTCCAGTAGCACAATTGTTGATTAACTAATACTAATTATTGACATTTCTGATTTTCAAATACTTATAAATTTTGCAATGGGATATGAAGGAAAAGAGCCCAGAGCATGGCTTGGTTATATCATTCAAGATTGAAATTGGTTTGGCATCCGTGGAAGTCATGGTAATGGTAAGTTGAGTTTATTTGCCCACCATGTTCTTTTGGTCTGTAGTACTTTCCTAAGGGCATCTCTATCAGATCCCCTAAAAATAGTGGTAAGTTGAGTTTATTTGCCCACCATGTTCCTCAAGTGGAGAAGCCGGAGAGGTGGGCCGGAGAGGGGGCGGCGGCCGCGGCCGCTTGAGGAAGATCGGCGAAGGAGGACACGTGGCTCCCGTGGCGGCGCGGATCAAAGCTCCGGATCGGCGGCGGGGACCTCCGGCCACCACTTCCGGCCATTGGGAGGAGAGGGGGCGGCGGGGAATGGCGGGGGAGGCGCCGACGGTGGGGCGGGGTGGGTGGGGGTAAATATAGGGAGATGAACGGCGGCTGAGTATAATTTTTACTCCACCAACGCCGATTGGGGATCGGCTAGGTCCCGGTAAGGGGAGTAAATTAAAGTCCGGATTTTACTCCTCTAACCGGTTATTGCGGATCGGTTAGAAATGCCCTAACATTTCAAAACGGCTTCTGTCAGGTTTTAGCTGCCCCATTGAGTAAATGCCTATAAAGTTTCTGTAGTATCAAAAATGTTATAGTTCCATGGTCTCCTTCATTATCAATTATGTCAGCTTTGCAGGAGGGAACAATGGATGTCAAATGAAAGGAAATGATTGGTGGAGCATGTACTATGGAGATGGCAATGGAAAGGTTTGGAGTTAACATTTGCTTAATGCATTTATGTAAATATTCTTACCATGTAGAAACAAACAGGCTGGAATAGTGTTCAAAGGGTGCATGTTGATCCTAATATAGGTGGAAGTTAAATATAATCCCCATGGAACTAGATTGTGACCTTGTCTGTCGTTCTCAATATGTTTTCTATTTTGTATCCCGTAGCAACGCACATGCATTCACCTTGAGGCTCAACTCTTATGTGTATCCCGCGACCTTGCATTAACATCCAATTCTATGCCGACACTTAACTCTTATGTCAAAGAAGACGCTTGATACTAACTTCGACGAAAACTGGGGTGCCAAATATGTAGGTGCAGTCTCACACAAAAGAAAAATGAAGATAAGTTGATAACTTGATGTCAATGACTCGTGAATGGAAATAAAAACACCAGACTCATTTATGTACTCTTTTTCCTAGCTTAAATTATTCATTCAGATGGTACTACACCCTGTTATTCTAATTTTATACACTTATTTCTTGCCAAAAAATATATTAATTGGTTCTTACTTCTTAGCTTACTAAAACTCAGGAGTATGTTTTCTTCCTCACATATTTTAATTCATTTTACGCAGGCCAAGATAATACTGATGCTCAATCAAGATCTGGATGTCTCATCTCTGAACATTTGAAACGCTGAGCAGTCAATAGAAGCTTGCCTAGCCGCTTTCGCACGACATTATATCTCTGGACGTTTGTACTTCCGCGGCTCTCGACATGAGCTTCCTTATATATGGTAAGAAATTGCTGGTTGAGAGCCCCATTCAGCTTGCGGTAGTAAATGATCTCCCAAAAATCCTTCCCAGGGCTTGCCGCGGCAGATACCGCATCCCTTGGCTCCGGATGACGAGCAAGGTGACGGCAAGCAGGAGCATGCGTTGTCAACCAGCGTCACAGGTATTGCATTCTGAAACCGACGTGGCATATAGTATGCAGGGAAATAATAGCTTGAATATCTTTTCGGTGAGATCGGTTTTTGAATGTTTACAAATACAGACAAACGTGTAATATGTTGTTCTATTTTACTTTGAATTGAAATGGAAACCACTTAATGCATTTTGCTTTCTTTAAAAGCGCATGTTCTCCTTTGTTTTTGACTGGGCACTAAAAGATGCATCATGCTCTCCTTTATTTTGGTTGTATTTCATTGGTTTTACTCATGCACAGTATAATACAGATGTAAAAAAGAATGGTTTAAATCCCATGGAGAAGTCTCAACAGTTTGTATGAATGATCTTGAAGGCGGTTCTTGTTCTGATGTTGCAAAAAAATGTTTTAAATTCTATGTAATCCTATATAGAAGTAAGAATATTTACAGTTCGAGTAGTACAAAAATGATAGCTGCCAAAAAAATATATGATTAAATGCATAGTTCCGACTATTTGTGTACTCGAGGGCATCAACGTGGTTACATTGATGACTAGAGAGAGATGGTGGTAGAAGGGGAGAGAGGCAGGCAGAAGTTCATTGTGACGGAAACTGCAAGCACATTGTGAAATATAATCCAATTACATTGTTATGTATTTGAATTTGCAATTCAAAGTGTGTCCGTGGTGATAAAAGGGGGGATTACGAGCCGGATGTCCCATGGCGAGCTTTCCTTGAGGAGGCGAAGTTGTGAGGTTAGTGTGTGGATGAATAGAGTGTGATTCGTAAATCCTAAAGGTTACCACTATAATATATAATACTTTGTAACACACAGGCAATTAACTTTAGTCTTACATGCTGACTTGACGAGAGAGAGAGAGACACACACACACAGAGAGAGAGAGAGAGAGAGAGAGAGAGAGAGAGAGAGAGAGAGAGAGAGAGAGAGAGACGGGAGGTGGTGAACTTGGATTTGAATGAAGGAGATGACGTAAAGATAAGGGGTGGAGAAAAGAAAAGAAGAATTCATTTCGTGGCAAGACATGTTGTCTAATGTGCACGAGGTTCCTACAACTATGTTAGACACGGTTAGTGTTGAGCCATAAGAAAATATATACTCTATTGCAACACATGCCCATTGTCCTATATCCAAAAAATGGTCGACCACGCACCGACAACTATGTTATAAGCATTGCAGCCCGTAGCAACGCACGGGCATTCTACGAGTAATGATAGATTTTGAGTGGTTCTTCAACCATTGGTTTAGTAGGTACAACTAATTTTTTTGGTATTTTACGTTTCCTACCCGTAACTAGAAATAAAAAATAAGAGCACAAAATAAAAACTACTTAGTGATAAAGAAAACAAGCACACACGAGAATATTCACCCCACGCTATTGCTCCCCGGCAACGGTGCCAAAAAAATGTCTTGATAACCCACAAGTATAGGGGATCGTTTGTAGCCTTTTTCGATAAATAAGAGTGTCGAACCCAACGAGGAGCTAAAGGCAGAACAAATATTCCCTCATGTTCTATCGACCACCGATACAACTCTACGCACGCTTAACGTTTGCTTTACCTAGAACACGAATAAAACTAGAAGTACTTTGTAGGTGTGGATATGTTTGCAAGATAATAAAGAACGTGTAAATAAAAGTTAGGTGCTGTTTAGATAAAGAAACAATTAAGTTTAGTAAAATGAGTGTGGATTAGTGGTGGTAGGATTTGCGAAATTGTCCCTTAGCAATTGACTACGTTGCTAGACCGATAGCAAGTTTTTATGTGGGAAAGGCCACTGCTAGCATGTCGTCCGTTACTTGGAATTCTATGCTTTCAGAAAGTTGCTTCCGGACGGACAGGAGGAAACGCAGCTGGATCATGCTTTGAGGAAGTCGCCTCCCAACGTCTGCCCGCGCCTACGCCGTCGTGGCCGTCGACCGGCACCACCCAATCAACTCAACTCCTCGCCGTCGCCCAAGTCCTAAGTCACACGCGCATCCCGCACGCGGATGGATGTCCATTACTAGTATATAATATATATAGAGACGGTCTTACAAGACGTGGTAGAGAGGAGGAGAAGACCATGGTGCCACGGATCAATGAGGTGGCGCAAATCAGACCCGATGCCTCATGGCCGGTGAGCATCCCTAGGACGTTTTAATGACAATGATCGCAGGCGTGCAACCCTTTCCAATAAATGGTGGGCGCCGCCGCTCGTTTCGGTGAGAGGTTTAATTAGAGGATAATGAAGTGGCACACAGCTTTTATTTATGCATGATGCTTACAATCCGTCCCCTCGTTTCCGTGAGAGGTTTATTTTAATTAGAGGATACTAGCAAAAGGGTCCGTGCGTTGCAACGGGTAGAAAAGAGAAAAATGCAAACGCCCATGCCTGCTAAAACCACTATATACAAGGTCACTATAGACAACTATTTTTCCATGATATAAATGTAGAGTGGAACATAAGTTGGTGAAGAAGTAACCCAAAAGATGAATCTAGAGTGAAACATATGTTGGTGAAGAAGTAATCCAAAAGGTACATCATTTTATTCATTATCCAGATGTATGATGCAACGAAAGCTAATTAATTGGCCAAAAGGGTGATGAAAAGAAAGATAAGAACTATGTGGCTGATAACTCGCATCTTGTGAGGCAACATATATGACCATTGATGTGAATGTAAACATTAAAAGGCGACAAAACTACTTTTTGCAGAATAACACACCACCGCAATCATGGGAGTCCAATTAACGATTTTCATTGAAACTGAAGTCATTTTTTAATAGAGCAAATAAACTGCAACTTTCTGAATTCTATTGACTCGTATGTTTGTCATGGTAGTTTTGCTCATAAGGATCACCTGATGTCACCATGGCTACTAAAAACCATGTCACCGGTAGCCGTTACAATACGTTACGGTAGTACGGCGATCTTGTAAACTATCCTTCTAAGAACATAAAGTTTGCTAAAGAAAGATGTCCTGTTAGGAAAATGCATCGTTCTCACCGCACATCCAGGTGCATGCCGACGTGTGTGAGATGGCGGCCTAGGTGCCGGTTTCCTCATCCGATGAGGCGGATCCCGCGTCACACAGGGGACATGGCATGGGCGGTGGAGGACGCTTGAGGTGGCTGCACGGGCTACCGCGCCAGTGGTGGAGATAATGCAGAAATGGGAGGGCTGGTGGTGGCTGACATTGCGGCAAGCACGGAGCAGCGACGGCGCCCGGGCACGTATTGGGCATAGAAATGTCATACAGAATTTTCACACGACTGATTCAACACTCGCGCGAGGGAGACGTGCTGGTTTTTTCTGTAAAAGAAAAAAGAAACGAAGGTGAGAGAAGTACGAAAAAAGCAGAGGGGGAGAAGGACAACATACAAAACGGGCTGGAGCAGATAGTAGACCGGCAAGCTGGTGTCCTGGCCGTTGTCGACGGCCTCCGCCATGAACCGTCGTCTCCGACCTCACCGGTGTCAGGCCCAAGACAACCCGATTCTTGAAATAAAGTTGCCTGCATGCCTTCAAAATTCAGTTCAGAAGCTACATGGTACCTACAAGTATTCAAAATTCAGAATATTCAGACCATAGCAAAACAGAGAAGGGGGAGAAGGAATGACCAGGATTCAAGCTTAATGCTAGCACTCAGTTGGATTGTCGACCATCTTACTTACTCAACATGCATATCAATTGTAGTATTTAATCATAATACGTGTTATTCTACCATAGGAATTAACACAAGCACTTTCTTGCCAGAAAGAACAAGGCACTGGAATAAAATAGACACCGAAGAAACTCACTGCAAATCATGCCAAATAGAGACGAAAATACATGAAGCCATACATCCATTACCCAGAACCAAAAATGCTCATCAAAAGAGGTACTTTGAAAAATCAGTACCATGGTATGAGGGGGAATGATTGCCATAGCATGGAGCTACCGCAGGTTCAGTCAGAAAGACACAATTGGTATTATTGGAAATCAAGTGCTTGATCAACTGAACTGTGACACAATGATAGGAGAGTGTAGTCCCGGTTCAAGTTTGTAGTACACAATGGGAATGACACCTCTATATCAAAAAGATGATACCTCGAATAACTCCCTGAACTGTGACACAAAGATAAGGCTGATGAGTAAAATCGGCATCGGCATAATACGACAGTACAGGAAAATAATTGGCATACACACGATACATGTAGGAAATTGCAAGTATATGTAATGCAAGGCAGGTCACGACAACATTATAGAAGATACTACCCGGCAGGAAGTTAGAACACAGTTGAAACGTTAGTCCTGAATGACAATTGACAAAAGAAAGTCACCTGCTTCCCGTTCAGTACCACCTCAAGCTTTTTAGAATCCCATCAACAACATATTTTCTGCCTAACAGAAAACAAATTAATTAAGTGTAGTTCTTGTAATCAATCACAATATGATAAAGAGTTCTCTTTTATACAAAAAAGACACCAGCATTCATTTGAAGTATGTGCTTTTATCACGTGCAATTTCCCCCCAGCATATCCCCTATTCTCGGTTGTAAAGGTACAGGATTGACTGTACTACTTTTTCTGCCATAGTAAACGACTTTGTTATATAGTTCCCTAAACATAGTACAGTTTATTGTTACCATAATAGTGAGTCTGGTTAGCTTTTGTTATCTGTTTGCCAACATTTTTCTCACTCTTGGGTTTATTTATAGGCATCAGAACACAAAGAGAAAAATTGACATGCCTTCTTCGGCAGGTTTGACACTTCTCAGGCAGTAGTAACAACACTAAATCCTCTTTGACAAAATCTTCAGATCAGCAGCACCTCACCTTAACACCTGGATATACTACCTCAGAGACACCCTTTGGGCAGCAGAACTCGAAGCTAAACACAGTAAAGTAGACATGATCAGAAATTGGGTAGCACAGTTCCTGGATCAGGAATAAACTTGTTTTTTATGTTTCCTAGAGCATGCATTGATTAGTTTTGTATATGAGACTTTGTATTTTTTTGACTGATTAATGAAAATACAGTAGAACGATTGTTCTACGGTTTTAGCTAAAAAAAACTAAATCCTCTTCTTTCTTCAACTCTTGTAGCACTGCCGACATCTTTTGTGCGGAGCATCTTGACCCTTCCTAATGATGAATGTGATCTCTATATAAAATGATAATAGGTTCAACGCTAGAATTGGTCTAGAGTCATTTGACACTTCCAGGGAGCTAGTTAACCAACAAATTTCAGCTGAGCGTTAAAAGGACCTATACCAGGCATTTCGCATCAAAGTGTGTCATCTTCACTGGTGCTTTGATTCACTCACTGGAGTAGATTCCCCAAACAATTGGGTGGCCGGAGGCACATTGGAAATCCATCAAGAGTTGGCCTGCAGGGTTGGAGTATATAATCAATCTTATCAAGACTTTGCAGATTCAACTTCTCAAGCAAAATCAGAGTAAAATTGAATGGTTTTACACATTACGAACATTCAGAAGCAGCGAACAAACCTATTAGGTGTCTATTCACTGTTGTTAAATTGTATCTGACCATTAGGTGAGGAAGTCATCAGAGAAGCTGTTGTGTGTCTTGAACATGTACACAGCACCCATAGGCGCTGCCCCCACTCAGAAAAATCTTCCATACAAAAATCAATCACTGGGAGAGCATGCCCATGCCACCGAACGCTGATGCGGCCTGGAGGTTGCTGTTGGCCACGACCCCGGGCGCATGATGGCAGGGCTTGGCTCATGCGCCTCCTCTGGAGGAAGGAGGAGCTCTCCAAGGGAGGTGGCCGCTGATTCTCATGATGCTGGAGGCGCGCGCTGTCGAGGGTGATGGGCGGCCATCGTCGGCGGGGGCTGGGTGCACGGGATGGACGCCGACGAGCAGCTCGTCAGTGCTCCCCGCATGGCCGACGAGCAGCTCGTCCATGTTGTCCCCACCATGCGTTCGGCAAGGTGATGCGGTCCAGGGACTCCCACCGGCTGGATCCCATGGCCTTGATCTGTTCCTTCAGTTGGGGAACAAACAACTCGTCATCAGCACCGCTGGAAAAGGCATGGAAATATGGCGTGCTCGTCCTCGGCGACGAAGGGAACTGGAAGAAGGCTGGCTACAGGTGAAGCACAGCGGCCGGCGTCGCGCAAGATGCGGCGGATCCTGCTGATCTCGTCCGATTTGGCAATGGAGGAGCAATGACGGACACTACAGAGAGGATGGATGGGGGCGCGGCGGCGGCGGAGGGAATCCTCCTGTTCTCGTGCGGGGCAGCAATGTCAACGACGCGCGAGTTAGGGCTGCGTATGAAACGTTTTTTTTTTCACTTACGGTCGGGCTATGATGGACTGCGGGTTGATTCCTAAAAACCACAGGGACCTTTGTGTAAAAAGGACGCGACGGTGAACCCGAGAGACTCAATCCGTGCTTTATTATTAGGGATAGATAAGGGATGGAACATAGGCCCCACATCACCAAAGGGTCTGTGTCCTCACAAGATTTCTTGATCGTCATATAGCTACTTAAAGGCTAGCAGATTTGGTGATAAGATTAGCAATTCGTAAGACAGTATCTTGGCTTGGTGTGACGGGGATAACCCCGGCCCGGCTGGTCAACCCCACCGTCGGCTTGATCCCCACCACCGAGTTCAGCGATGCCGGGCAGAGTATGGAGCCGTCCGTCTCCGTCCCCAGCGTCACCGCCGCCATGCTTGCCGCTGCCACGATCACCGACCCCGTGCTCGACCCGCACGGCGTCGCCGACAGCACATACGGGTTCTACAGAAAGTGAGAGAAGATCATTACAAAGGATCGATTAGCTGAAACTAGAAGGATTACAGGCGTGTTCATTTACCCTGCCCTTGCCGCCGCGGGCGCTCCAGCCGCCGCCGGAGAAGCTGCGGAAGTTGGCCCACAAGTCCATGTTCGGCGCACCACGCCCGCGTCCCGCCTCACCACGGAGCCGAGCAGCGCGAACGACCCGGCCGTGGTGTTGAGCGCGTCGCGCGTGGCGATGTTGTCCTTGAGCAGGACGGGCACGCCGTGCAGCGCGCCCCTGGCCCGACGGTGGCGGCCGGAGCAGCGCTCGGCGTCAGCGCGGGCCGCCTGCCGGAGGGCGTCCGGGTTGACCTCGATGACGGCGTGCAGCAGCGGGTTGAGGCGGCTGGTGCGGTCAAGGTAGAACCGGACGAGCTCCACGGAGGTGAGGCTCCCGTTGTTGAAGCCGAGCTGGATGCTGGCCACGGTCGCCTCCTCGATCCGGAAGCCATGGGCACCGGCGAGCGCGAGCATGAGCACGAGGGCGGCGACGACTGGCAGGGGCGGCCGAGGCATCCTGTAACTGCGCTCAGCTAAGCTCAAGCTAGCTGATCACTCAACTAATCGTTGTACGTCCTTGGATTTCTCCTCTCCTTTTGAGCTCTAACTTTGTAACGTGCGATGGACTCCAATTGGCAAATCATACAAGCAAGCAAGCACACATGCTGCAACGACCCGCCGTGCATATGATGGATAATACAAATTAAAGGCACGTGGTCAACACAACTTTCGTTTGATCAACGGAATCAGCAACACCCACCACCAATTCTCTTACAAGAAATTGTGGATTAGGACAACCATATACTATATCTGTAACTTAATATAAGATTTTTTTTACACTATAATAGTGTCAAAAAATCCTATATTATACTTAATATAAGACGTTTTTGACACTATAACAGTGTCGAAAAAAAGTCTTATATTAAGTTACGAAAGGAGTATCTTTCTTTCTAATCTGTGATTTACTCTTTTGCCATGTGGTTGGGCAACGTTTCTTTTGGTTGGGCTTTTTTTCTTCCTTTGTTGCTATTTTCCCAACGATTATAAAATATGTTCGGTGCAATCTTCCACATTCCCTTTTTAGTGATGAACGTTTGCTACACAGACGACAAACCCTGGACGATTTTCAGACGATTCAGCACATCAAACCATTGATGAGTGGAGCAAAAATGAACAACACCGTTCAATCCAATATCGTCCATCGTTCGACTGGGTTACTGTTGTCCGCGTAGTAGGTTCGTTCAGTGATTAACTAGATGAGTGCACATGTGCTCAACGTGGAGATGTGTGTAATTTTAGCATCCTCATACACACTGATGACATTGTCGACATTTTCATCATTATAATTCACTCTTCTACTTCTTTCTCCACCCACTATCTCTGCATCTCCGCCATTGAAATCAAAGCTCGCCATCCTCTCCTACTGGCGCATCTGGCTCACAATCTGCCTTTGACCCCATCTTGATCTACCCACACTTTAAATTTCGAACATGTAATCATGCAATTATGTTATATTTCAACATCATGTGTTGTCATAGCATGGCATGTCTGTATTTTTTATTGCACATAGAGTGCGTTCTCTCTCTCTCTCTCTCTCTCTCTCTCTCTCTCTCTCTCTCTCTCTTCTTCGTCTATCTCTCTCTCTGGAAAATGCGGATTGTCATGCATGACGTGCAATCGAAGGAGACCCTAGAAATTAGCGCAAGCCGCAAGCCAGTTAACGCAGGGGAATTGTAAATCTGCCTTGATACGGGAGCCTTTTTTGAGCAGGATGGAGTATGAGTGAAGATTTCATGCCCTTGGAGTTGGAGCTGCTGCCCGTCGCATTCACCATTGACATTTTTGGTGTGGTGTGAACTCAGGCATATGTTACTCCCCTGTAGAGGTAGTTGCATAGACTAACTTGTCTAAGTTACTGATAGTCTAAATACTCCCCACTACAACCTAACATATGAGCTCATATATATTCTTTTTAAGTTTACTACTCCCTCCATCTAGGTGTACAAGTCACCTTACGAAATCAAATAATCCCAAAACACTTAGAGGCGGTGCATTAACTTTCATCTCGTTTCTTGTTTCTTAACATAAATAAATGAATCAACCAATAAGAAATGTGGGGTGAGTATGCTTTCAATGCCTTGAGACTACCAAACGTGACATGCAATAGTCAGTCCATTGCATGCAATGTTATTAATTAGCAACTAAATATTAAGTACTCTCGTGTTTTCCTCCGCCTTGGTCGCGGTGCACAACCTAATATGACAAAGATCAACTGCACTGGCCAGGGCACGCTCTTCGTCGTCGCTCGCTCTGACCTCACCGTCGACGACGTGAGCGACTGATACGTCTCCAACGTATCTATAATTTTTTATTGTTACATGCTATTATATTATCTGTTTTGAATGTTTTATATGCATTAATATACTATTTTATATTATTTTTGGGACTAACTTATTAACCCAGAGCCCAGTGCCAGTTTCTGCTTTTTCCTTGTTTTTGAGTTTTACAGAAAAGGAATATCAAACGGAGTCCAAACGGAATAACACTTTCGCGATGATTTTTCTTGGACCAGAAGACACCCAGGAGGCTTGGAGAGAAGGCCAGAAGACCTATGGGGTGGCCACAAGCCCTAGGGGCGCGCCTCAGGGGGCACGCCCCTAGGCTTGTGAGCCCCTCGTAGACCTCCTAACCCTAATCTTCGCTCCATAAATACCCAAATATTCCCCCAACATCAGAAGCATCCACCAAAATACTTTTCTGCCGCCGCAAGCCTCTGTTCCCGTGAGATCCCATCTTGGGGCCTTTTTCGGCACCCTGCCGGAGGTGGATTCGATCACAGAGGGCATCTACATCAACTCTATTGCCCTTCCGATGAAGCGTGAGTAGTTTACCATAGACCTACGGGTCCATCGTTAGTAGCTAGATGGCTTCTTCTCTCTATGATCTTCAATACCATGTTCTCCTCGATGTTCTTGGAGTTCTATCCGATGTAATATTCTTTTGCGGTGTGTTTGTCGAGATCCGATGAATTGTGCATTTATGATCAAAATATCTATGAATATTATTTGAGTCTGTTCTGAACTCTTTTATGCATGGTTAAATATATTTGTATTTCTCTTCGAATTATCGGTTTGGTTTGGCCAACTAGATTGGTTCTTCTTGCATGGGAGAGGTGCTTAGTTTTGGGTTCAATCTTGCAGTGTCCTCACCCAATGATAAAGTAGGGGTAGCGAGGCACGTATTGTATTGTTGCCATAAAGGGTAAAAAGATGGGGTTTTCATAATATTGCTTGAGTTTATCCCTCTACATCATGTCATCTTATTTTAAGCGTTGCTTTGTTCTTATAAACTTAATACTCTAGATGCAGGCAGGAGTCGGTCGATGTGTGGAATAATAGTAGTAGATGCAGAATCATTTTGGTCTACTTGACACGGACGTGATGCCTATATTCATAATCATTGGCTTGGATATCGTCATAACTTTGCGCTTTTCTATCAATTGCTCGACAGTAATTTGTTCACCCACCGTATGTTTTCTTTCAAGAGAGAAGCCTTTAGTGAAACCTATGGCCCCCGGGTCTATTTTTCATTATATATTTTCAAATCTATAAACCAAAAAACCCAAAAATACCTTGCTGCAATTTATTTGTTTTTATTTTGTTTTACGTTTTAGTAATCTTTTATACCTATCTCTATCAGACCTCATCCTTCTAAGTGACCGTGAAGGGATTGACAACCCCTTTATCGCGTTGGGTGCAAGTGTTTGATTGTTTGTGCAGGTGCATAGATTGAAGACTTGCTTGTACCTCCTACTGGATTGATACCTTGGTTCTCAAACTAAGGAAAATACTTATCTCTACTTTGCTGCATCACACTTTCCTCTTCAAGGAAAAACCAACGCAAGCTCAAGAAGTAGCAGGAAGGATTTCTGCCGCCGTTGCCGGGGAGGTTCTACATCAAGCCTATCAAGTACCCACCATAAACTCTCATCTCTTGCATTACATTATTTGCCATTTGCCTCTTGTTTTCCTCTCCCACACTTCTAAAACGTTTTCAGAAAATCACAAAAATATTTGCCTTTTTATTCGCCCCTTCTTTCGTTTGCTTTTGGTTTGCTCGAGTGTTAGATCGCTTGTTTTACTTCACTCCATAATTTGTCCTAAAATTTCTATATGTACACTTTTCACCGGACGGAGTGAGTAAGTGGGAATCCTATGAAAATTGAGGCCGGAAGTATCCCACGTTTTGAGCTTTCGGTGTCATCTTCCTTTTCTTGGGCTTTTGATGAAGGCGGAGGCAGGCTAAAACGAAGGTGGTGCACCAAGAGTAATGTTTACCGACCAGTTTGCGAAAAATGATTACACTATTGGCAAACATAAATATCGTGGCATGAAAATGAATAAGTCTCTTTTTTTTCGTGTGAAAACTAATAAGTCTCAACTCTACCTTTCCGGGTTGTTAGCTTCTCGATCACCACTGCTCCAAGTTTCCTTTGAAAAAAAAATCAAAAATCAATTCATATTCACATTGATCGGTGGTCAGGGAAAATTTAAACATCCACTACGAACCTCATCGTGGCGAGGTGCTGCTTGTACACCTTCAGCTGCGTCTGTCCATATCCCTGGAAGAAGCCATTGGGAACACCGATCCTCTTCCCCCTCAGCCCATCTTTCTTCAGGAACTGCGTGTACTCGCCAACACGTGCACCGTGTCCGACACCGTCCGGCACATCGGTCTGCATTTTATTTCGAGCGGAGCGGCTCCAATTTTTCACGTTGAATGAAACAAGTGAAAAGTTTACATTTAAACCCCAAACTAGCGACATGGTTTAATTTACAACCCTCAACTTTGATATCGGCCAAAATACATCGCAAACTAACCTTGAGGGTCAGAACTCAACCCTGGTCTTGGTTTTGGGCTGGTCAGCCGGTTTTGAGCATGTCGACCATTGACTGGACAGTGTTAAGTCGGCAAAGAATCCCAACAAAGCACAACTAAAATACTAGGTATCTTTTGGCAAAACAAAGCAGAGAAGAAAAGTGCCGGCACGTGCAGCCATCGCCGAGGCTCTGGCAAGGCGTGCGCACACCAGCTCTGGCTCGGGTCAGCGTGGCGCGTGCGTGTAGCAGGGCGAAGCAAGGCGGGGTTGTGTGAGGTGCGAGTTGTGTGTACCGTAGACAGGGGCTGGTCCAGCTGGCCGGCTCAGGCAGCCATGGCCGCGGCTGCCGACGACGAGCGGCTCGATCCAGGAAGAGCATGGCTCACGGGGGCGACGAGCTTGAGCTCACGGCCGGCGGCATGTCGGGGTCGGGATGGACGCGTCTCAGGCGGCGGCAGGGACTGGGTGAGGTTGCTCAGGGTGGGAAAATAAATACTCCCTCCTTCCGTATATACAGGGGCCTAATACGTCTTTCGAGGTAGTCTTTGACCAATGATAAAATTATTAGTATATACTCCCTCCGTCCCAAAATAAGTGTCTCAACTTGTACTAACTTTAATACAAAGTTGTATTAAGGTTAAGACACTTATTTTAGGACGGAAGGAGTAAGATGTATGATATAAAAATTATATCATTAGAAACTTTTTTCACATATGAATTCGGTGGTATGCTTTGTGTAACATGCATGTCATATATCATTGTGTTAACACGTTGTCAAAGGTAACCTCAAAAAACGTATTAGGCCCTGTATAAGTGGAAGGAGGGAGTAGACAGAGAGGGGTAGGTTTAGATGCTGAGTTGGCGGTGCCTAGTTAGCGTTGACTGTGGTCAAAACCGAGACCATGGTTGATTTTTAGACCTCATGATAAGTTGGGGGGGGGGGGGTGTATTTTGACCGATTTTCATGTTTAGGGTTGAGTTTTAAATCGTGCGGTTAGTTTGGCGTTGAAACCTGCACCTTTTTCATGAAACAATAACAAGAAAAAGAGGAGAAGAAGGGACGGATTACCCGACGGTATCCTGCAACGGGGTGATGGGGACGACACCGGCCCGACTGGTGAGCCCGACCACGGAGTTGAACCATGATGGGCAGAGTATGGAGCCGTCGGTTTCGGTGCCCAGCGTCACGGCCGCCATGTTTGCCGCCGCAGCCACGCCTGAACCGGCGGTTGACCCGCATGGGTTGGACAACAGCACATATGGGTCCTGCGCCTGGCCGCTGCGGGCGCTACACCCGCCGTCTACTTGAAGGAAGTTGGCCCACTCTTCACTCGGACATGCTGGCCTTGCGAGCACCACGGCACCCGCACGTCGCCCCTCACCACGGAGCCGAGGAGAGCAAGGGAGCCGGCCGTCCGTCATGTTGAGCGCATCGCGGTCCCGGGTCGCGATGTTGTCCTTGAGCAGGACGGGGACGCCATGCAGCGAGCCGGTGGCATGGCCGGAGGAGTGGCGCTCTGCATCGGCGCGCTTGGCCTGCCTGAGCGCGTCCGGGTTGACCTCGATGACAGCGTGCAGCAGCGGGCTCAGGCGACCGATCTGGTCCAGGTAGAACCGGACGACCGACCTGAATCCGGGCTGGATGGCGTCCACGGTGGCCTCGTGGAACTCGAAACCGTGTCCGACGCCGGCGCCGGCGAGCAAAGCGAGGACCGCGGCAACAGCTTGCAGCGGCAAGCAAGCCATGAAGTTAGCTTAGCTAAACGGTGGCACTGGAGTCGGGTGTGGCCTGGCTTGTCTGCTCGTTGCTCTCGGCGTGCGTGTTTGTGTATTTTCATGGCTGTCGCCAGTGGCCTTTTTCAGACGCCCCGTGAGTTTGTCTGTTCCACTCACTTCTTTTCCTGGCCGCCTGTCTAATTTTACTACTTTTCAGACACTGTATTATCTAAAAAAGATGCTCCACAAGTAGAAATCCTATTTTCCTATGTACAAAAAAGAGGTAGAAACTTGACACTCCGGAAAATGCCAACGGTATCACGGAGCTCGTTTTCAAAATACAAATTTCGAGTGTGCGAAAAGTGCCAAAAAATATTTATAAACCTTAGAAGCTGAGTTGTCAATTCAATCACACTTGAAGAAATAACTTGCCTACAATAGTTTATTAGTAGCACAGTAATATGATAGCAGTAGTGATAAAGAAATTCTCCACCTTTAGAACCACATTGTCGATTTATTGGGAGTAGCACTTGCATACAGTCCTTGTTGGCCCAAGAAGTAACGTTTCAGATTTATTCTTTTACACTAAGAGAGAACAGTGCAAGTGGAAACTTTTTGGGCCATACTACACCACATTATCGCTACTCAAGAAAGTCACGCGTCCTAGGCTCCTACTTAAGGCTTGAACATGGCTGGCCTTCTCACTTTAGCAGCCTGCTCGAAAGCATAGGCCATCTCGATCAGCCTCGGCTCATATCCCTGCAGCCCGCCAAAGCATATGCCAAAAGTGACACCCTTCTCGTTGTACCCAGCCGGCACAACGATGCCGGGGTGACCGCCAATTGCGAGATGGTTGGAAGCATAGTGCTCGGGTGCAACGATCGCGTCCAGTTGATGCTCCTTCATCAGCTTCTCCAGCCCATTCGCAGATAGCTCCTTCAGCCAGCGGATCCGAACTCTTTCCAGACGGTCAATGCCGTTTGCGTTTTGGGCTAAGATAAGGTTTTGTTGCCCGAAATCTTTTAGCCGCTCCTGTACAAAATGTAAATAAAATATCTAAGAAAGTATATACAGAATAAATGCCATTAGCAACCATCTCCTTTTTAGAGTTTTATTGCCTGATGTCCTCTGCAACATGATTCTACACTGTTTGAATCTATGACAAGAAGACTTAAGAGTTGAAAGCTAGAATGAGTTTTTTTTTTGTATGCTTGTCTCTATAGGATGCGCTTTGTTGAAAGCTATGATGTCTGTAAGAGAATGGACCGGAGAGTAGGACAAGTCCGCCAAGTACTCATTTATGCTCAACTTGAACTCTGTCAGCATCGCAGTCCACTCATTGGAAACAATGTCTTGACTGTCGGTGGCAATGTCAAGGTTCTCAATCAAGACAATCAAAATTCAGTTCTATGGAGTTGAATTCCTGAAGTGCTCGTTCTCTTAAAAAATCAGAGCCCCTAAATCTCTTTTAAAAATAATTCTTGAAAAAGGATGTGGCAATTCTTGAATTCCTTAAGCTGAAGCTATTGAAAAAGAATGTGGTAATTTCTCCTTTAGAAGGACTATACATGGGGAAAATCTAGAGTTTTGGGAAAGTCTAAAGGCTAGGTGTGAAGAAACCCACATGTATGGAGGCAAAGACCAAATTAAATGGATGTTGACTACTGTCAGAAAATATTTTTTTCAAATCTTGATATTCATTTCTTGTTAAATCTGATGTTGGTTTGCCATAGAAGTTCCTGTGGAAAATCGAGATTCCTGCTAAGATTAAAGTGTTTCTTTGGTTGGTTAAAAAAAGCATACTAACCAAAGACAACTTGCTGAAAAAAGGGTGGCTGTGAGACAGAGGATGTGCATTTTGTGGGTGTGACAAATCTATAGATCATTTATTTTTCAATGCTCTACTGCTTTGGTGGTTTGGAATCTTTTGAAATGTGCTTTTGATTTGAACTCTACCCCTGTGAATTTAGATGAGTGCTTCTCTAGCTGGATCAAAACATTCCCAAAACATGATAGGAAATTGGACCTGGTGGGGATTTCTGCTATGTTTTGATCTTTGTGGAAATATAGAAATGATGTGTGTTCTAGTAGGACATTGATTTGTGATCCCATGACTCTGATGAAAATGATTTGTGCTTGGATTTTTGACTGGTCCGTTTTGCAGATAAAGGAGCCCGACACAAAACTACTGACGTTGGGAGCAAGACTGGTCGAACGAGTAGCAAGTGGGATCTACAGACCATTGCAAGGATGGAGAGGGGGGGGGGGGGTACTTCAACCATATTTTGTGGTCCCCGAAGGGTTTCCAGATGTGCTGGCCTTTGTTTGATCTTGCAAGATCAGTAGCAAAAAATGTCGGCTGCTCGGTTCGTCGTGCCTCCCGGTCTATATTGACGCAACTTATATTTTAATGCTTGTAGTCTGTCCTAAGATATATGGTTTTCTATAATGACTAGGATAGTGTTCGTGCGTTACATTGGGATATAAATATTTTAGTACAGTAGCTTGTGATTTACCAATTCATATTAATGTGATAGTGTAAATAAATGTTTATCAAATCTTACGGGTAATTTACCTTATATTTTGATGAGAAATTTGGTAAGTAAATTAAAATAGAATTGGTTCAGAAGATAAGTAAATTAAGGTGATTGATGATTTTACACAGAAGGTTAGACCAAGAGTTGATGGGAAAAGAAAAGTGAAAATACTCTCTTCGTCTTGAATTACGTGTCTAGATACATTCATATCTAGACAAATCCAAAAAATAATAATTCAGAACGAAGGATGTAATATTGGAAGAATATTTTTTGGAGATGGTGGGCTCTCTTTTTTCTTTAGAGGAAAATGACATTTGCCCCGATTCCATTTCGCCATAAGTGAAACTATACATAGTACACATTAGAGGAAAAGAGGTACTAGCCTCTCTTTTGCTAAATAGAAACAGACACTGATGAGTGTCATACGTGTGGCACAAACACATGGCAACTCTGAATATTTTTTATGACAAATTTAGTGACGCGAGGACGACAACTTTAGTTGTCAAGCAAGGCAACTTCTTTTTGATGGCAAATTTCATTTTGTTGGTGTTTTTTTATCTTTCTGGTTGACAATTTTAGTTGTAAAAAACGTGTCGGAGTTTTCGTGTGCACACGTGTGACATTTATCATTTAAGATAAAAAAAACACTTATCATTTTGGATGGCAATTACAGAGGGAGTTGAAATTTTGGATAAGGCAAGGAAGAAGGCTTGGGATGACTGATGATGGTGCGCCCCGGCAGCCGCGTGACCTTGGTCGGTCGGTCACCGGTACCCGCGTCCGCGTGGGAGCCTCCCTCCCGGGGAGTTTCCGGGAAGCCGCCGTCGCGCCCTCCCTCCAGGGGAATTTCGGGGAAGCCGCCGCCGCCCCGCAAACCGCGACCACAAAGCTGCTTGCTTGACCCACCGAGACCAATTGACGGACGCTACCTCTCCTCCTCACTCTCGCAGGCGACTTGTGTTGGCGGCTGGCGAACGAGAGCGTCGGCGGCGGCAGAGGTGAGCCTCCGATCCCCTCTCTTCTCCCCGGCCGGCCTTCCCCGCTCTCTCCTCTCGAATCTCCTATGTCGCGGCGGCCACGGCAGGATTCGCCCGGCTGCGGCCCGGCGGATTTTGGGGCCGCGGGTGGCTCGGTGAATTTGGGGGTCTGGTCGAATCGGTGTGCGGCGGCTCGGCGGATTTCGGGGGGCGCGACAGTCCGGGTAGGTGGGCCAGATTTGGTTGGGGGCCGCGGCGGTAGAGAGGATCTGAGGGGAGGCAGCCGCGTGAGGAGGCAGAGGGGAAGACGACGCGATCATCTGAGGGCTGTGTGCGTGCGTGCGTGCGTGCGGCCGGCACGCGTGCTTGCTGTGCACTGTACTGATCTGTTCTGTCTCCGTTGCACAAGTTTCAGGGCAAGAGGGAGCAGCAAACAGGAGCCATCCATTCGATTCTTCGTTGGCATGGCGCTGTGGTCAGGGCTGGGTCAGGCGGCGACGGTGGCGCAGCTGGTCGGCGCGGACGTCGGTGGCCTCATCTCCATGATTGTGCAGGCCGCTCTGACGGCCCGGCAGAACAGGTCCGAGTGCGAGCAGCTCGCGCGTCGGGCCATCATGATCGCGCAGCTGCTGCCGCACGTGCAGGAGCCAGAGGCGGCGAAGCCGCTGGCCGGGCTGGGTGACACGCTCCAAGACGCCCACGAGCTCGTCGTGTCCTGTCAGGGGCGGAGCGCGGCGTACCAGTTCGTCATGGCCAGCAGGACGGCCGAAAAGTTCAGGGTGGTGCAGAGCAAGATCGACTCCTACCTAATCCTCTTCCCCGTGATCAGCCACATCGGCATCACACGCCGCCTTGAACGAATCTACAATGTCCTCGTCCCAGATGACTCCACTAGAGATGAACCGTCTCCATTTCCACAGTCGTTGCAGCTGCAGGTAAATTGATTGTGCGGCTCCCTGACAAGACAATACATAAATTGATACGGAGTTACGGAGCACACGCTCTCACTCTCATTATGGTCTCATTTGTTGTGGTCTCTTTTTCAGGAGTCTACAGAGCTTGCTCAGGAGGTACTGCCGCACGGAACCCAGGAATTCACGTTGGCGGAGATCGTGGCTGCCACCAATAACTTCGCCCCTAACGCCGTGATAGGTTTAGGCGGGTGCGGAAAGGTGTACAGGGGCAGGCTTCACGATGGGCGAAATGTGGCCATCAAGTGCTTTGACGAGCTGTGGTGGCAGTCTGAGTTGCGGTCACAATCAGAGAAGGAGTTCCGCACGGAGCTCGACATACTATCACGGCTCCGACACAAACACATCGTCCACATCCTTGGATCGTGTGTGACTGTGAGCAAGGATCAGCGCCAGTTAACCATCTCGCAAAAGGGAAAAAAAGGCCTGCTAACAAGGAGGAGAAAGGAGCCAAAAGAACCCGAGGGGCTGATCGTCTACGAGTACATGGAGAACGGCACGCTCTTCGACCACCTACACGCTGATGAGGGCTCCTCCAAGCTGTCGCCGGTGACGATGTCCTGGAAGATGCGCATCGATGTGCTCCTCGGTGTGTCACGTGCCATCGAGCACCTGGACTGTCATGACAACCCACCGATCATCCACCGTGATACCAAGTCGGCTAACATCCTTTTCGACGCGAGCTGGGTGCCGCATTTGTCAGACTTTGGATTGTCGGTCGCCTGGGACATGGCGAGTGAGGAGTCGGCCTGGGGCATAGCGAGTGAGGAGTTGGGGTTGGATGCCCCCGTTGAAGGCACAATGGGGTACATCGACCCTGAGTATGCCCACACAGGTCGTGTGAGGTCAGCGAGCGATGTGTACGCCCTGGGTGTGTTGATGCTCGAGGTTCTGACAGGGAAAAGGGCGTTATCCCAAGCAGAGGAGGAGATGAATAGAGATCTGGCATCCTTTGCACTCCCCATCATTGAGGCCGGTAATATTGAGGAGATGTTGGATAGGCGAACTGTACCGGAGCCAACGCCATGGCAGCTGCACGCATTGAAGCATGTGGCGCAGATTGCATGATGTTGCGTGAAGTTTGCGGGGAATGACCGGCCCACCATATCAGGCATCGTTGCCAACCTTGAGACGGCGTGCGAGTTGATCTGCAGAGATGAGCTAGATTCAGTTGACAAGTGTGGTTTGTGTCCCTTCCTTGAAAAAGTTGACGACTCACCGGACTCTCCACATGCCAGGAACGTGCCATCAGCATGCTACTATTCCGATCTGGTACACTACAAACTAATTGAACTTTGTTCAGATTAATCTGATTCAATCATGTCCGTGCACTGATGAAGGGGGCTCACTGGTGATTTTGTGGTCTCTTCCGTAATTAGGAACCTGAGGTGTTGGAGTATGGGCGTTGACACCAATCGTCCAAGGTGCATTATACCATGGCAGGTTTCACAACGGGCGACAAGTGGCCGTCAATCACTTCACTCACCCGCTGAGCATCTTGTTACCATGCATAGGTAATGCCCTGCTTCTGGTAATCTGCAAGCGCCT
This sequence comes from Thinopyrum elongatum, assembly GCA_011799875.1. Classification (NCBI taxonomy): domain Eukaryota; kingdom Viridiplantae; phylum Streptophyta; class Magnoliopsida; order Poales; family Poaceae; genus Thinopyrum; species Thinopyrum elongatum. Next base: position 13,668,972 of record CM022302.1, on the reverse strand, counting down.
GTTGGGGCCGACGGTTATGTATAGTTTGCTTGTTCACCACCGATCCTGCTTTTTTTAAGCCCAAAACCGTAAAACATTGTCATATGGTATTTTCATACATTAATTAAATTAAGCGTAAGGAGGAGATGGGCGTGTTTTCTTTTGCTGTAACATTGGCTGGAGTACTCTGTTGGTTACCTGTAGATGGTGCCTGTTGCTTCACCTTTAGTGTCACATTGCTAGTTTATTCAGAGTTACTTGCTGACCCAATAAGTAATACTTCCAGGTTTTTGTTCTGTTACATGTAAAGAGAAAAATGTAAGTAGTGCCTATTTTTGGGCCGTAGAAGTTTGTTACACTGTCGCTACTCAAAAAGTTATATTTAGCTAGGGCTTGAACATGGGTGGCCTCCTAACTTTGGTAGCCTGCTCGAAAGCATAGGCCATCTCGGTCAGCCTCGGCTCGTACCCCTGCAGCCCGCCGAAACATATATATCCCCAAGGGGACCCCCTTCTCATCGTAACCTGCCGGCACAACGATGCCAGGGTGGCCACCAATGGCGAGAAGGCTAGATATATCGCTGTTAGGCGCCACAATCGCGTCCAGCTGGTGCTCCTTCATCAGCCTGTCCAGCCCTTCTGCGTTTAGTTCATTCAGCCGCCAGATCGCGGCTCTCTCCACCGGGCCAATGCCGTTTGTGTTTTGGGCCGCGATATGGTCAGGTTGCCCGAAATCTTTCAGCCTCTCCTGCACCAACGTGTAAAGAATTTTTTTTTAGCCGAATTGGCAGGAGCTCTGCCTTTGCATTAAAGATAAGGGTAAAGAAATTTTCTAAGAGCGTACATAAAGAGCAAGTTCCATTCCCTACCGTGTTGATTCTACCATTTTTAAGAGTTATATTGCCTCATGATCACTGATCTATAAAATAGTTGAGAAATTTATTTTAAGACCTGGATATATATTGTTTGAACTTTGAACAAATACCAAGAAGCGAAGAGATGGAATATGGATTCAGTTGCTTTTTGGTGCACTTACCTCCATAGGATGCTTGTTGTTGAAAGCTATGATGTCTGCTAGCGAACTATAGGTCGGTGGCTACCTAAGGAAACTCCGATTCGATCCGCCCCCGCATCTACCTCATCCCGATCACAAGGAGAGGTTCACCATGATGGGGGGTCAGGTACTTTAATTCTTTGCGTTCCGGAAAGAATGAAATGCATAGGGGACCATCCTTTAAGTCTGCCAAGTAGGCGTTTATGCTCAGCTTGAACTCTGCCTGCATCGCAATCTCCTCATTGGAACCAATCTCAACCAATAGAGCGGTCAAATTGGCAGCGACATCCAGCTTCTCCACCACCACTGCCCCAAGTTTCCTTTGGAAAAAATCAAGAATCAATTCATATATTTATATTCAACTGTCAGCTGCCCCTGTCATATTCCTCGATCGACAGTGAAATGTAAACAATCACCACTAACCTCATTGTGGCGAGGTGCTGCTTGTACACATTCAACTGCGTCTGGTCATATCCTTGTAAGAAGCCATTGGGGACGCCGATCCTCTTGCCCCTCGGCCCATCTTTCTTCAGGAACTGTGTGTACCCGCCGTGCGGGATGTACTTGGACGCCGCTCCGGTGGCCGCGGCGTCTTGCGCGTCGATCCTCTTGCCCCTCAGCCCATCTTTCTTCAGGAACTGTGTGTACCCGCCGTGCGGGATGTACTTGGACGCCGCTCCGGTGGCCGCGGCGTCTTGCGCGTCGTAGCCGACTATGGCGTCCAGCACGTGCACCGCGTCCGACACCGTCCGTTACCCACCCGACGGTGTCCTGCAACGGGGTGATGGGCACGACGCCGGCCCGGCTGGTGAGCCCGAGGGTGGGCTTGATGCCGACAACCGAGTTGAAGGACGACGGGCAGAGTATGGAGCCGTCGGTCTCGGTGCCCAGTGTCACGGCAGCCATGTTCGCCGCCGCGGCCACGCCTGAGCCGGCACTCGAGCGTCACGGGGTGGACGACAGGACGTATGGGTTCCGCACCTGACCGCCCCGGGCGCTCCACCCGTTGTCGACTGGGCGGAAATTAGCCCACTCCGACAGGCTGGCCTTGCCGAGCACCACGGCGCCCGCGCGCCGGAGCCTAGCCACCACGCCCGCGTCACGCTTCACCACAGAGCCGAGGAGAGCCAGCGACCCCGCCGTGGTGTTGAGCGCGTCACGGGTCGCGATGTTGTCCTTGAGCAGGATAGGGACCCCGTGCAGCTCGCCTGTGGCCGTGCCGCGGAGGCGCTCAGCATCGGCATGCTTGGCCTGCGGGAGCGCGTCAGGGTTGACCTCGATGACGGCGTGCAGCAGTGGGTTGAGGCGGCCGATCTGGTCCAGGTAGAACTGGACGAGCGCCGTCGAGGTCAGAGTCCCGTTGCTAAAGCCGAGCTGGATGGCGTCGACGGTGGCCTCGTGGAACTCGAAGCTGTGCGCGGCACCGGCCACCAAAGCCACGACGGCACCGACAGCTTGCAGCTGCAGCGAAGCCATGATGTTAGCTAAACGGTGGCAGTGGCACCGGGGGTAGGTGTGGCTTGGCTCGTCTGCTCTTTGCTGTCTACTGTTTGGTCTCTTGCACGTGCGTGTTTGGGTATTTTCATGGCGCGGCCGCCTTTAGCATTGTTCGGGTGCCCGATGTCTTTTCCTGTCCGTTTGTCTATTTTTCAGATGCTGCATTATCTTAAACAGATGCCCCACAAGTAGGAATCTTATGACGAAAAGAGAGGTAGAACTTCTTTTCTATTTCTTCGCTGTTTAAGCGTATGGGCAAATATTCCAACAGGGGAAAAAAAACTTGGTCCGGCGGCTCGCCCGATCCAACACCCTCCCGCATTCCCCGGCCCCTCCCCCCGCCTCTCCCCCTCTCTCTTACTGCCATCAGAAGGCGCCGCCCGGCGAAGGCCGGCATATCCGAGATCTCAGGCTCCACTTTCAGTCTTTCACCACACACAAGACACAACTGAAGAACATGAGACACTTGCATCTTGAACTTGTAACAGTTGGAGCTCAAACCTGCCCGTCCAGGCCCAAGTGGAAAAGAAAGGATTTCGGTGCAGCAACATGGGAGCTGTGAGAGGGTACTGAGGCTGAGAGAGTGAGCGGTGCCGGCACGGCATTGTAATCGAGTAGTGAACCTATCCCTTCTCTTTGCTCAAAAAAAGAAAAAGAAAAACTATCCCTTCTCTGTTCCCCTCCTCGCTCTACTGTTCATCTTCTTCCCCCAAATCCCCCTTCTCCTAGCTCAAATCCTCCACAGAACCTTGTACTATCATACTGTAATGGCTATAGTCGACTAGAAGGACGTAATATAATGATTAGCAGCCTTTAGTCATTAATTATAGTATCTTTTCTACAGACTACAGTACGAGAGTATTGGTATAAGAGGGAAAATTAGGACCCTTTGACGCTCTATTTCAGTTGACGGAGCATACACATGAGATAGACGCAACCTACTGCAGAAAGTATACACAAGAGATAGACGCCAACGGCTGATTGAGGCTCGCCTTTTTTTTTTTTGTTGCTGAAGTATGAACTGTATATTCGATTGGAGATGTTTTTCTTTTTGAGATCCGATTGGAGATGGCGGCTAGAGATGTCGACAATCGCATGGGGTCCTCCAACACAGCCAATTTTATATGTTCCTCGATTGGAGTCATCTAACGTACGTCATTTGTTTGTCATCTAACGTTATCTGTTTACCAGTATAATTTTTTTGTTTATTTCTCTGGTACAATCAACGAGACGTATACTGTTTACCTCGCCGGCCGCCGGTAGCCACTGCTGGACGGGATCCAAATCGGCGAAGAGGAACAACACCATCGTCTCCTGGAACAACACCATCGTCTCCTTCCATCTTTCTCCAGGTTAGTGTTAGTAATCTCGCTTCTTTCTCTATCTCTCTCTTATCCTTTTTTTGGTTATATAAGATCAGGAGTGACTCCCGGTTTTTTGCTAATAACCAAACAGAAAACTTTCCGCTGGGTTTCCCTGCAAAAAACAAAAGAATCTTGTTAACTGAGTTACTATACGAACCTTGTGCGTTTCTCTTCATCAAAGACAGATTTGTGAAATCGCCAGCTAGTGATAATTACTCTAGATGATTCTCTCTATAGTGGGTGGCGGGAGTATTTGGATCTAAGAGGATTAGAACCCTTAGATTTCAACAAGGACACTGTCCGATATAATTCAACAAGGATTTGGTGGTCCACAAGGGATCTGATGTGAGTATCGGTACTCAACTAGAAGAAGAAGAATGCAAAGGCATCGGATTGTAGAAACAACTGAATAATTTGATGTTTAAATACAAAGAAATCATGACTTTCAGAATGAACGATCAGAGGCAGACGCTCTGATCAAAAGATGAGTAAGTTAAATAGAACTAGATGGACAATCTATCAAGGCGGGATTTGCCGAGAATCAGTTAATATCCGGAATGACGTCTGAGCCGAAGTGATGAATTTCAGGATTCGACTAATGATTGCGAGCATTCGCGACATATTGAATCAAGGGACTCAAAATGATAGCTGTTGTTCTGTACATTCTATGATTTTGTGCCTTATATCAATTATGAGCATTTTTGTGCGATCTACATGTTAGTATCAGTTTTATCCATATTAGAGTTCATTAGCTTGATCGTCAACAGCAGCTATGAAAATAAAGCTGTTTTTCAGTTTTTCACTTAACAGAACTTAGCATTTTGTGATTTTCGTAGGAATTAATCCACACATTATCTGAAACTGCCCAATGAAACAAAATGAAGCTTGTTACGTCTACTTTCTGTTCATATAATTCTTACTCATGTTAGGATTCGTCTTGCCGCTGTTTTGTTGCTGTCAAAAGAGGTAGTCAACGCAGCAGCAGCAAAGCTAGCTACTGCTACAGTAACTGAATGTTACTGTGGCAGAGCAGCAGCAGCAGCAGTTGGCAGCGGCTAGCGGAGCAGCAGCAGGCAGCGGCGTGGCGCGAGCGGGGCGAGGCTGGCCGAAGGCGGGCGAGGCCGGAGCCACACACACACTGCACGCACACCACACACACAGAGCACGCGCGCACACACAGCACACACACACGATCGGCCATGTGCAGTGGCACAAGCCGGCCATGGTGTGGCTGTGCGCGGCGAGCGGCGCGCGGACGCAAGCGGCAGCGGCCGCGAGAGCAGCAGTAGATTAGAGCAGCAGCGGCATAAGCAACAACAGCACAGAGCAGCAAGCGGCAGTGAGCAGCAACGTGGCCGGCAGCAGTAGCAAAGCAGCAGCGGAATGGCAAGCAAGAGCAGCAGCTAAGAGCAGCGCGCACACACGTACGTACGCGTATGCACGAGATTGGGCACGACGGTGAAGGCGGCCTACGGCATCCAAAACAAAGGGGGGGGGAAGGGGGATCCGAGGGAGGAGCTCATCGCGAGCTCGGAGGTGCGATCGGGGAGGCCAGAGATGGACCGGAGCCGCGGCAAACGACGCCGGATGCCGGCGATTTACGCGACGAAGATGTGCTCGATGCCGAGCGTACGACGCGGCCTGGCTTGATTCAACGGGTGTAGACGAAGGAGACGAGGATGGGGAGGCTCCTAGACATCTTCTTATGGCGCGGGGTGGGCAGTGGCTGCGGGATCGACAGCGGCACATCGGCGACCGCGCTCAGGCGAACAAGACAGAGAGGGAGAGGGCGACGCGGCGCGAGGGGAGGGGGAGTGGGGAGACGCTAGGGTTTGCAGGGGGTTCTTGTAACACCCCCATGTAATTAGCACTGTGATCATCTGCTAAGTATACCAAGTCATCTCCATTTGCAGTGCCTAATCACTTTGGTTAAATATTCAATTCAATTTCTATTCTGAAAATCAACTCAAAATTCAAAAGTGCAAAATAAATTTGCTCAAACACTATTGTAAAAATATTCAACAAATAGCAAATAATCCAGAAGCACTTATAAAAACATAATCACTACTAAGTGAGTTAGCTAAATGACTCTAACAACATGAAGCAGCCTCAAAACTGAATTATTGCATCCATTTATAATAATATCAAATTCAAATAAAATCCTACTTTGCCCAAACAAGTTTTTGGTGAAAGGTATTAATGCACTGTAATATTTGGGCCAAGTATCATATTTTACAAAAGTGCAAAAGTGGCCTAAACAATTACCTAAATAGAAAAGAAATAAAGAAATAGAAAATAAGAAAAATAAAACGAGGCACTGTGCACTGGGCCTAAGTGCACAGTGCCCCGAATCTGGCCCACTTGGCCCAACTCCCTCTCTCTCCTTCGTCGTGTCGCCACCGCCGTGGCTGCGCGCGCGCGCGCCGGTCGAACGGCGACACGGCGACGGCCGCGACAGCCACCGGCAGCCGAGGGGATAACCTCACCCTCGTCCACTCCCCCTGGACCTCCTCGCTCACTCTCCCCTCGCCCAACTCGCTCCTCCCCTTTCCCTTCCTCCTCCAGATCCGCAGCCGAGCGCCACCGTAGCCGCTCGCCACCGTTCCCGTGGCCACCGTTGACACCACGCCTCGCCATGATGCCGTAGATGATCGCCCTCTTCCTCCACATCGACCGGTGCTAACCGTTCAAGCCGGAACCACCACGACGCCGGAATCGCCGCACCCCCTTCCGCTTCGGGCTCCGGCGATCTTCCTCGTCCCCGGCAACGACTGCAGCTCCTAAGCTTTCGAGGGCCTTCGGCGTGCCGCTCGGTGAGCTCCGTCACCTACTCTCTCTTTTCCCTAGACCTGCCGCGCCCGTAGCTCGCCGCTCTGCATGTGGCCGAACCCACCGCCGCGCGAGCTCGTCGCCGGCGTGCCTCCGGTGACAAAAAGGTCAAGGGGCCGTGTCCACCGTCTTCGCACGCGTGCGTAGAGCACGTCTACCCTTTTAGTTCGAGCCGTAGCGCGCTGCCTTGCCGTTTTCACCATCGCCCGATGCAGCGTCGCCGCTAACCTCGTCGCCGGCATCGATTCATGCCGAGTCCGGCTGCGCCACCACCACCAGTCGACGCGGCTCGTTCGACTCATTCGAACGAGCCCAGCCGCGCGCCAAACGGCGCAGTATAGCACGTTTCCGGCGAGGTCCCGAGGCCTCGGCCGCGTTTTTCGTCGCCACCGGCATTCCTCCGGCCACCGCCGACGTGGCATGGTGGGGCCAACCACCCAGTGACACTGCCCGTGGGCCCAGGGGCCCCCGTTGACTGGTTTGACCAGCCAACGTGCTGACTGGGCGCCCACTGTGCCACTGACACGCGGGCCCCACCGCCCTTTTAATTAACTAAAACATTTTATAAATAAAAATAAATTAATTAAGTTAATTAGTCTATGACATGTGGGGCCAGCTGCCTAATTAACACTATTTAGTTTAAGTTTAAACTATGTTAACCAACAGAGGCTGACATGTGGGTCCCACTGGACCCACATGTCAGGTTTGACCTGGTCAACTGACCAGCTGACTGCTGATGTCAGCATTGCATCATGCTGATGTCATAATCCCCTTTTCTGTTAAATAAATAAATTTCAGAAAATAGTTTAACTCTTTGAAAATTCATACCTTTTAAACCGTAGCTCAGATTGAAAAACTTAAAACATGAAAGTTGATCAGAACAACGAGACGAATCTGATCGTGTCGTCTGATTTCTTGTCGGAACCCCCTACATAGGAGAACCCGTAACTTTTAGCCGAATCCAGTATATGAATAGTGCATATTCACCGGATAATAAATGCAACTTAAATCTTAAAGTAACTAAAAATGACTTAGTCATACTTTAGGCAACCCTGCACTGCATCCTAGGCATGGCATGCTCTGTGTTACAATATTGCTGTGTATTTATTTGTTTCCTCCCCCTCTTCTCTTTCGGTAGACCCTGACGTCGATGTAGCTCCCGAGACTGACGTAGCTCTGGAGGTCGAGTACGCTCCTGACGATCAGACCCTTGCCGCCGAGCTTCCAGACAAGCACCCCCCTTTTGAGCATTCCGATATCGCCCACTCTCTTCTCTCTTATGCTTGTATTAGAAGTTACTGCTGTTGTTGTTATCCTATATATGCTGCATAGCCTGTTTATTGTAACCTGCTATTGTTACCTGTCTGCTTATCCTAAACTGTTCAGCACAGGTTGGGTAGAGACCCAGCAGAGACCCCACTTTATCCCGACTGCCCTGCTGGATCATCAGAAGACCCGATCAACGGGATCGAAGACCAGGCCCCGGCACCGCACATCACTTTCCCCTTAGATGCTCGACACTACTGGGTTACTATTGAGTGCCGAGGGTGATACCTCGTCAGCACTTCTGATGATAACCTTGTGGGTTAGTTATTCGGTCATCGTCAGCGAGAGTGATTCCTCCTACACCACCCCCGATAACGACATCATCGTGCAACTCAGCAGCAGCAAAGCTAACTACTGCTACAGTAACTGAATGTTACTGTGGCAGAGCAGCAGCAGCAGCAGTTGGCAGCGGCTAGCGGAGCAGCAGTTGGCAGCGGCTAGCGGAGCAGCAGCAGGCAGCGGCGTGGCGCGGGCGCGGCGAGGCTGGCCGAAGGCGGGCGAGGCCGGAGCCACACACACACTGCACGCACACCACACACACAGAGCACGCGTGCACACACACAGCACACACACACGATCGGCCATGTGCAGTGGCACAAGCCGGCCATGGTGTGGCTGTGCGCGGCACGCGGCGAGCGACGCGCGGACGCAAGCGGCAGCGGCCGCGAGAGCAGCAGCAGATTAGAGCAGCAGCGGCATAAGCAACAACAGCACAGAGCAGCAAGCGGCAGTGAGCAGCAACGTGGCCGGCAGCAGTAGCAAAGCAGCAGCGGCATGGCAAGCAAGAGCAGCAGCTAAGAGCAGCGCGCACACACGTACGTACGCGTATGCACGAGATTGGGCACGACGGTGAAGGCGGCCTACGGCATCCAAAACAAAGGGGGGGGGGGAAGGGGGATCCGAGGGAGGAGCTCATTGCGAGCTCGGAGGTGCGATCGGGGAGGCCGGAGATGGACCTGAGCCGCGGCAAACGACGCCGGATGCCGGCGATTTACGCGACGAAGATGTGCTCGATGCCGAGCGTACGGCGCGGCCTGGCTTGATTCAACGGGTGTAGACGAAGGAGACGAGGATGGGGAGGCTCCTGGACACCTTCTTATGGTGCGGGGTGGGCAGTGGCCGCGGGATCGACAGCGGCACGTCGGCGACCGCGCTCAGGCGAACAAGACAGAGAGGGAGAGGGCGACGCGGCGCGAGGGGAGGGGAAGTGGGGAGACGCTAGGGTTTGCGGGGGGTTCTTGTAACACCCCCATGTAATTAGCACGGTGATCATCTGCTAAGTATACCAAGTCATCTCCATTTGCAGTGCCTAATCACTTTGGTTAAATATTCAATTCAATTTCTATTCTGAAAATCAACTCAAAATTCAAAAGTGCAAAATAAATTTGCTCAAACACTATTGTAAAAATATTCAACAAATAGCAAATAATCCAGAAGCACTTATAAAAACATAATCACTACTAAGTGAGTTAGCTAAATGACTCTAACAACATGAAGCAGCCTCAAAACTGAATTATTGCATCCATTTATAATAATATCAAATTCAAATAAAATCCTACTTTGCCCAAACAAGTTTTTGGTGAAAGGTATTAATGCACTGTAATATTTGGGCCAAGTATCATATTTTACAAAAGTGCAAAAGTGGCCTAAACAATTACCTAAACAGAAAAGAAATAAAGAAATAGAAAATAGAAAAATAAAACGAGGCACTGTGCACTGGGCCTAAGTGCACAGTGCCCCGAATCCGGCCCACTTGGCCCAACTCCCTTTCTCTCCTTCGTCATGTCGCCACCGCCGTGGCTGCGCGCGCGCGCGTCGGTCGAACGGCGACACGGCGACGGCCGCAACAGCCACCGGCAGCCGAGGGGATAAGCTCCCCCTCGTCCACTCCCCCTGGACCTCCTCGCTCACTCTCCCCTCGCCCAACTCGCTCCTCACCTTTCCCTTCCTCCTCCAGATCCGCAGCCGAGCGCCACCGTAGCCGCTCGCCACTGTTCCCGTGGCCACCGTTGACACCACACCTCGCCATGATGCCGTAGATGATCGCCCTCTTCCTCCACATCGACCGGCGCTAACCATTCAAGCCGGAACCACCACGACGCCGAAATCGCCGCACCCCCTTCCGCTTCGGGCTCCGGCGATCTTCCTCGTCCCCGGCAATGACTGCAGCTCCTAAGCTTTCGAGGGCCTTCGGCGTGCCGCTCGGTGAGCTCCGTCACCTACTCTCTCTTTTCCCTAGACCTGCCGCGCCCGTAGCTCGCCGCTCTGCATGTGGCCGAACCCACCGCCGCGCGAGCTCATCGCCGGCGTGCCTCCGGTGACAAAAAGGTCAAGGGGCCGTGTCCACCGTCTTCGCACGCGTGCTTAGAGCACGCCTACCCTTTTAGTTCGAGCCGTAGCGCGCTACCTTGCCGTTTTCACCATCGCCCGAAGCAGCGTCGCCGCTAACCTCGTCGCCGGCGTCGATTCATGCCGAGTCTGGCTGCGCCACCACCACCAGTCGACGCGGCTCGTTCGACTCATTCGAACGAGCCCAGCCGCGCGCCAAACGGCGCAGTATAGCACGTTTCCGGCGATGTCCCGAGGCCTCCGCCGCGTTTTTCGTCGCCACCGGCATTCCTCCGGCCACCGCCGACGTGGCATGGTGGGGCCAACCACCCATTGACACTGCCCGTGGGCCCAGGGGCCCCCGTTGACTGGTTTGAACAGTCAACGTGCTGACTGGGCGCCCACTGTGCCACTGACACGCGGGCCCCACCGCAATTTTAATTAACTAAAACATTTTATAAATAAAAATAAATTAATTAAGTTAATTAGTCTATGACATGTGGGGCCAGCTGCCTAATTAACACTATTTAGTTTATGTTTAAACTATGTTAACCAACAGAGGCTGACATGTGGGTCCCACTGGACCCACATGTCAGGTTTGACCTGGTCAGCTGACCAGCTGACTGCTGATGTCAGCATTGCATCATGCTGATGTCATAATCCCCTTTTCTGTTAAATAAATAAATTTCAGAAAAATAGTTTAACTCTTTGAAAATTCATAACTTTTAAACCGTAGCTCAGATTGAAAAACTTAAAACATGAAAGTTGATCAGAACAACAAGACGAATCTGATCGTGTCGTCTGATTCCTTGTCGGAACCCCCTAAATAGGAGAACCCGTAACTTTTAGCCGAATCCGGTATATGAATAGTGCATATTCACCTGATAATAAATGCAACTTAAATCTTAAAGTAAATAAAAATGACTTAGTCATACTTTAGGCAACCCTGCACTGCATCCTAGGCATGGCATGCTCTGTGTTACAATATTGCTGTGTATTTATTTGTTTCCTCCCCCTCTTCTCTCTCGGTAGACCCTGACGTCGATGTAGCTCCCGAGACTGACGTAGCTCTGGAGGTCGAGTACGCTCCTGACGATCAGACCCTTGCCGCCGAGCTTCCAGGCAAGCACCCCCCTTTTGAGCATTCCGATATCGCCCACTCTCTTCTCTCTTATGCTTGCATTAGAAGTTACTGCTGCTGTTGTTATCCTATATATGCTGCATAGCCTGTTTATTGTAACCTGCTATTGTTACCTGTCTGCTTATCCAAAACTGTTCAGCACAGGTTGGGTAGAGACCCAGCAGAGACCCCACTTTATCCCGACTGCCCTGCTGGATCATCAGAAGACCCGATCAACGGGATCGAAGACCAGGCCCCGGCATCGCACATCACTTTCCCCTTAGATGCTCGACACTACTGGGTTACTATCGAGTGCCGAGGGTGATACCTCGTCTGCACTTCTGATGATAACCTTGTGGGTTAGTTATTCGGTCATCGTCAGCGAGGGTGATTCCTCCTACACCACCCCCGATAACGACATCATCGTGCAACTCCACAAGAGTGGACCTCGAGGGTGATTCCTCCTTCGTTCACCTTGATGTTTACGTCAAGTGGGAGTCCAACGAGGGTGATGCCTCGGATTCCTTCTTGATATGGTAGCCACACGGATGCCTTTACATTATTGTTGACACTGTTTATTCTGGATAAAGACGGGTCGGCCCTGAGGGGTACCCGCACGAGATTATGAAGAGAGTGATATGGAGTCGGGTGGACCTGGATGGTGCCCGAGAGCTGAACACGAGGCGTGGCCGGGCATTCTTAGCCCTTGCCGCAAGTCCTCGAGACGGGGCGACGGGGTCACATCTTTCGTGAGTCTTTGCTCGTTACCGCACTACCAACACACTAACGGTTTGGATATTTGATCCGAGGGGCCTCTGGCCTGATAGCACTAACCATCACGTTGGCATAGTATGGGCGTTCTGCAACGTATACTTCAGCCGAAGCTTAATAGACGTCAGCGACTGAGCGGCGTGCACTGGGTTGGACTGGTAACGCCCTGCACTTGTATAAGGGGGGCTAGGTCTACTCACCGGCCGCGTTCGCAACGTGCAGGAGTTCCCGGGGCGATGGCCCAAGAACCCTGGGGGCATAGGGTTAGTCCGGCGTGCTGACCTCTCTGTTAAGTTTTCGGTCGGGTTGCGGCGTATCGTTTAGCCGAGGCCGGGCATGACCCAGAAAAGTGTGTCCGTCCGGAGTTAATCGAGCGTGGTGGGTAAGTTGGTGCACCCCTGCAGGGAAGAACTAATCTATCGATAGCCTGTCCTACGGTAACGGGCACTCGGAGTTGTATCCTGATCGGTACAATTAGAACTGGTGACTTGAGGTGAAATGGACAGTATGGCTTTGGGATTGTTTTCTCGCAGGGAGTCGAGGAAGAATCTTTGGGCGAGGTTGATGATACTACTACTACTTTACATTAAGTAATCTGCACTCTTCTAATGCTGCAAGACCGATGAAGATGCTTGAAGATGCTAGTCTTCGATAGGACTAGGCCTTCCTCTCTATTCTGGCATTTCTGCAGCCCAGTCCACACATACAACCCTCCTTTGAAAATGTTGCATATGTAGTGTAGATCCTTGCTTGCTGAGTACTTCGGATGAGTACTCATGTTTGCTTTTCTTTCTTTTTCTCCCCTTATCCAATTGTCGCAACCAGAGGACGGAGCCCCGGAGCCAGCTGCCCCCGTCTACGACTACGGCTACTACTACTGCCCTCCCGGTGAGTACTACTACGAGGAGCCGACCGACGACCAGGAGTAGGTTCGGAGGGTCCTAGGCAGGAGGCCTATGCCTTTCAATCGTAGTATTTTATTTTGCCCCGCCTTTCTAAAGGCCTATCTGTTTCTCTGTAATATCTGTACCCAGATATCTGATGCTTCCGCTGACGCTTGTATGCCATCGAGCGATGTATTTGAGCCCTCGAGGCCCTGGCTTGTAATATAAAGCTTGTATGACTTTGTTTATATTTTAGAGTTGTGTTGTGATATCTTCAAGTGAGTCCTTAGGCTTGATCGTGTGCATTGCGTGTATGATTAGTGCATGATTAAGCCGGGGTCGTCACAGGTTGGTATCAGAGCCGACTGCTTGTAGGGAACCCCTTTCCAACTCCTTGGCCGAAGTTGAGTCTAGAGGTCCAAAAATTGTTTTACTAACTTGGCTGTGTGGCTTACAGGCCCACGTCGCCAACTGGGTGGTATTAGGACCTTTTATTCCTCGTCTTTACTCTGGAACTCTAATCTCTCTTCTATTCGGGTTTAATAAAGTTACTAACGCCAACACTTAGGTTCTTGTAAATCCCGTCCACCCTGAGAGCTGGATATCTGTGCGATTTTCCTATCATTGATCTGATTAGTCTGATAATCATTTTCCTTTCTATTGTTTTGTTTAACCTTTCCCTTCGAGATCTGTTATACTTCTCATCATCAAATGACAATCCTGAAGCGACCAGAAGCACCCGTGAAACGGGCTCATCTTCGGGCTCGTCTTCCCAGAAGCGTCGCATCTGGATTCCACAAAGCATGTACCGTCCAACAGCTCCAGTGTACAGGCCTGCTTATGCTGCACCTCGTCTGCCTCCTCCACCACCGAGGCAACCTCTTCGAGCTGCACCACCTCGAGCTCCTGCACCACGTCCAGACAGTGGACTCTACTTCAAGTGTGGCTAGCCAGGTCACCGTGCCAGAGACTGTTCTCAGGGTCAGAATCAGTTAGCACTTCCTTCTTCCGGCCGTGGTAATGGTCGTGGAATTCCTCAGCAGCGTAACAACAATGCCAGACCTTCTTATGGTCGTGGGCAGGCCTTCCATGTAAACATGAATGAAGACCCAGACCAACCAGCTACTGAGATGGGTACACTTCCTGTTAATTCAGTACTAGCTTATGTTTTATTTGATTTAGGAGCATCGCATTCTTTCATGTCTGAAGAATTCGCATCCATGCATGGCATTAAATATGATAAGTTGCACCATCCGTTAGCGGTAAATACTCCTGTGGGCCAGTGCCAAGCTTCCCTATTCAGCCCCGAAGTCACTATTGAGATAGAAGGGTTGAAGTTTCAGGCATTTCCCATATTCCTCAAGTCATCTAGCATTGACCTTATATTGGGCATGGATTGGTTGAAGGCTCACTATGCCTCAATCAATTGCGCCACTAAGGTTGTACACCTCTTACATCCATCAAATGAGTTAGTGAATTACCGAGCTCATATCACTCAGAACGCCGAGGCTCAGATTTATGCCTTGAATGCGTTGAACGCTTCTCCTCTTGAGGAGATCGAAAACATTCCAGTCGTCTGCGAATTCCATGATGTATTTCCAGAAGAACTCCCAGGAACACCCCCTGCTAGAGCTGTCGAGTTTGTTATCGACTTGAAGCCTGGCACCACTCCTATTGCGAAGCGTCCTTACAAGATGCCTCCGCACCACCTTCTCGAGCTTAAGGAAGAAATCGATAAATCACTTAAGAAGGGTTTCATCCGCCCTAGTTCCTCTGCCTAGGGAGCACCGTTTCTCTTTGTCAAGAAGAAAGATGGTACGAATAGGTTGGTTCAAGATTACCGTCCTATCAACCAGGCAACCATTCAGAATAAATATCCGCTTCCTCGGATCAATGATTTGTATGATCAACTTGCTGGATCATTGGTGTTCTCCAAACTCGACTTGAGATTGGGTTATCACCAGATCCGTGTCCGTGAAGAGGATATTCCGAAGACCGCCTTCGTTACTCGTTATGGCTCCTATGAATACACCGTCATGTCATTTGCCTAACGAATGCTCCAGCTACATTCTCCCGTCTGATGAATTATATATTCATGGATTACCTCGACAAGTTCATCGTGGTATATCTGGATGATATTCTGGTATATTCGAAGAATAAGGAAGAACATGCCGAACATCTTCGCCTTGTTCTGGAGAGGCTTCGAGAGCACAAGTTGTATGCCAAGTACTCCAAATGCGAATTCTGGCTTTCTGAAGTAACCTACCTTGGACATGTGATTTCCAAGGACGGTATTGCCGTTAACCCGGAGCGTGTTCAGGCTATCCTTGACTGGACTCCTCCGAAGAATGCCAAGCAAGTCAGAAGTTTTCTCGGCCTTGCAAGCTATTGCCGTCGATTCGTCGAGAACTTTTCCAAGAACGCCAAGCCCCTGACTAATCTACTCCACAAAGGCGTTAAGTTTGAGTGGACAGACAAATGTCAGGAAAGTTTCCAGACCCTCAAGGACAAGCTTACTTCTGCTCCAGTGCTTGCTCCTCCCGATTCTCGCAGGGACTTTGTGATATATTGCGACGCCTCTCGTCAGGGATTAGGCTGTGTCCTAATGCAAGAACGCCGCATGAAGAAAACTATCCAGTGCATGATCTCGAACTTGCTGCTGTAATGTATGCTTTGAAGCAGTGGTGACATTACCTTCTTGGTAACCGGTGTGAGATCTATACCGATCATCAGAGTCTGAAGTATTTGTTCACTCAACCGGATCTTAATCTCTGTCAACAGCGATGGTTGGAAACAATCATGGACTATGACTGTGGTATTTCTTATACCCCTGGCAAGGCTAACGTTATGGCGGATGCCTTGAGCCGCAAGTCCTATTGCAACAACCTCATGATTAAGCAAGCTCAACCCCAGCTATATGAAGAACTGCGCAAGTTGAACCTCTGTATCAGTCCGCAGGGTTCTCTTAATAACCTTGTGGTACAGCCAGATCTTGAGAAAGCTGTAAAGATTGCGCAAGCCAAAGATGCAGAAGTAGATCTAATGAAGAAAGAGCTTCACCTTGAAAAGTACAGGGATTTCTCGATTGCTGGAGAAGGAACCTTGTATTTCAGAGACCGCATTGTGGTACCTCGCTTCGAGCTTATGACTGACAAGGTCATGAAGGAGGCTCATGATACACCGCTGTCTATCCATCCGGGTAGCACCAAGATGTATCGCGATCTTCGACAGAGGTACTGGTGGTCCAGAATGAAGCAGGGCATTGCTCGATACGTTGCTGAATGTGATGTTTGCCGTCACGTGAAAGCAGAACATCAGAAGCCTGCTGGAATTCTTCAACCACTCCCTATTCCTCTGTGGAAATGGGATAAAGTGCAGATGGATTTCATTACTGGTCTTCCCAAGTCTCAGAAGGGTCACGATACTATTCTTGTCGTCGTCGACCAACTCTCCAAAGTTGCACATTTTCTGCCTGTCAAGGAGACTATCACTGCTAGTCAGTTAGCAGAGCTGTACATCTCCAGAATTGTTTCACTCCACGGTATTCCGACGGAGATCAGTTCAGACCGTGGCGGTCTTTTCACTTCCAAGTTCTGGGAAAGTTTCCAAGAAGCTATGGGAACTCACATTACCTGGAGTTCAGCTTATCATCCCCAGTCCCAAGGCCAAGTCGAGCGAGTAAATCAAGTGCTTGAAGATATGCTTCAGGCCTGTGTTATATTGTTCGGTAAAAAGTGGGAAGAATCTCTGCCGTTTGCCGAATTCTCTTATAATAACAGCTACCAAGCCAGCTTGAAAATGGCCCCCTTCGAAGTCCTTTATGGACGAAAGTGTCGAACCCCTCTGAATTGGTCTGAAACTGGGGAACATCCTCTCGTGGGACCGGACATTATTCAACACGCCGAGGAACAAGTCCGAATTGTTCGAGAAAATCTCAAGGCGGCTCAGGATCGCCAGAAGAGCAACTATGATCGCAAACGATGGGGCTTGACCTATCAACCAGGTGATCAAGCTTATCTCCGTGTCACTCCTATGAAGGGCACTCGTCGTTTCGAAATCAAGGGCAAGCTAGCTCCACGCTACATAGGCCCCTTTCGCATCGTTGCCAGACGTGGTCACGTGGCATATAAATTGGAGTTGCCATCGCAATTCTCTCATATCCACGACGTCTTCCATGTGTCGCAACTTCGTAAATGCTTCAAGGAATCTCCGCACCGCGCAGTGGATCATGAAATGCTCGAATTGCAAGATGATCTTTCTTATAAGGAGCATCCCATCCGCATCCTCGACGAAGCTGAACGTCGAACTCGTCAGAAGACAACCAAGTTCCTGAAAGTGCAGTGGTCCAATCACACTGAAGATGAAGCCACTTGGGAACGCGAGGATCATCTTCGGGAAGAATATCCCAACCTCTTTCCTTCTACCTCTTAAATTTTCGGGACGAGAATTTCTTTTAGAGGAGAAGAATTTGTAACACCCGCATGTAATTAGCATTTTGATCATCTGCTAAGTATACCAAGTCATCTCCATTTGTAGTGCCTAATCACTTTGGTTAAATATTCAATTCAATTTCTATTCTGAAAATCAACTCAAAATTCAAAAGCGCAAAATAAATTTTCTCAAACACTATTGTAAAAATGTTCAACAAATAGCAAATAATCCAGAAGCACTTATAAAAACATAATCACTACTAAGTGAGTTAGCTAAATGAATCAAACAACATGAAACAGCACCAAAACAGAATTATTGAATCCATTTATAATAATATCAAATTCAAATAAAATCCTACTTTGTCCAAACAAGTTTTTGGTGAAAGGTATTAATGCACTGTAATATTTGGGCCAAGTTTCATATTTTACAAAAGTGCAAAAGTGGCCTAAATAATAACCTAAACAGAAAATAAATAAAGAAATAGAAAACAGAAAATAGAAAAATAAAACGAGGCACTGTGCACTGGGCCTAAGTGCACAGTGCCCCGAATCCGGCCCACTTGGCCCAACTCCCTCTCTCTCCTTCGTCGTGTGGCCACCGCCATGGCTGCGCGCGCGTGCACCAGTCAAACGGCGACACGGCGACGGCCGCGACAGCCACCGACAGCCGAGGGGATAAGCTCCCCCTCGTCCACTCTCCCTGGACCTCCTCACTCACTCTCCCCTCGCCCGACTCTCTCCTCCCATTTCCCTTCCTCCTCCAGATCCGCAGCCGAGCGCCGCCGTAGCCGCTCGCCGCCGTTCTCGTGGCCATCGTTGACGCCACGCCTTGCCATGATGCGTGCCTCCGATGACCAAAAGGTTAAGGAGCCGTGTCCACCGTCTTCGCACGCGTGCGTAGAGCACGCCTACCCTTTTAGTTCGAGCCGTAGCGCGGTGCCTTGCCGTTTTCACCATCGCCCGAAGCAGCGTCGCCGCTGACCTCGTCGCCGGCGTCGATTCATGCCGAGTCCGGCTGCGCCACCACCACCAGTCGACGCGGCTCGTTCGACTCGTTCGAACGAGCCCAGCCGCGCGCCAAACGGCGCAGTATAGCGCGTTTCCGGCGAGGTCCCGAGGCCTCCGCCGCGTTTTTCGTCGCCGCCGGCGTGCCTCCGGCCACCGCCGACGTGGCATGGTGGGGCTAACCCCCCAGTGACACTGCCCGTGGGCCCAGGGGTCCCCGTTGACTGGTTTGACCAGTCAACGTGCTGACTAGGCGCCCACTGTGCCACTGACACGCGGGCCCCACCGCCCTTTTAATTAACTAAAACATTTTATAAATAAAAATAAATTAATTAAGTTAATTAGTCTATGACATGTGGGGCCAGCTGCCTAATTAACACTATTTAGTTTAAGTTTAAACTCTGTTAACCAACAGAGGATGAAATGTGGGTCCCACTGGACCCACATGTCAGGTTTGACCTGGTCAGCTGACTGCTGACATCAGCATTGCATCATGCTGATGTCATAATCCCCTTTTCTGTTAAATAAATAAATTTCAGAAAATAGTTTAACTCTTTGAAAATTCATAACTTTTAAACCGTAGCTCAGATTAAAAAACTTAAAACATGAAAGTTGATCAGAACGACGAGACGAATCTGATCGTGTCGTCTAATTCCTTGTCGGAACCCCCTACGTAGGAGAAACCGTAACTTTTAGCCGAATCCGGTATATGAATAGTGCATATTCACCGGATAATAAATCCAACTTAAATCTTAAAGTAACTAAAAATGACTTAGTCATACTTTAGGCAACCCTGCACTACATCCTAGGCATGGCATGCTCTGTGTTACAATATAGCTGTGTATTTATTTGTTTCCTCCCCCTCTTCTCTCTCGGTAGACCCCGACGTCGACGTAGCTCCCGAGACTGACGTAGCTCCGGAGGTCGACTACGCTCCTGACGATCAGACCCTTGCCGCCGAGCTTCCAGGCAAGCACCCCCCTTTTGAGCATTCCGATATCGCCCACTCTCTTCTCTCTTATGCTTGCGTTAGAAGTCACTGCTGCTGCTGTTATCCTATATATGCTGCATAGCCTATTTATTTTAACCTGCTATTGTTACCTGTCTGCTTATCCTAAAATGTTTAGCATAGGTTGGGTAGAGACCCAGCAGAGACCCCACTTTATCCCGACTCCCCCGCTAGATCATCAGAAGACCCGATCAAAGGGATCGAAGACTAGGCCCGGGCACCGCACATCACTTTCCCCTTAGATGCTCGACACTACTGGGTTACTATCGAGTGCCGAGGGTGATACCTCGTCAGCACTTCTGATGATAACCTTGTGGGTTAGTTATTCGGTCGTGGTCAGCGAGGGTGATTCCTCCTACACCACCCCCGATAACGACATCGTCGTGCAACTCCTCAAGAGTGGTCCTCGAGGGTGATTCCTCCTCCATTCCCCTTGATGTTTACGTCAGGTGGGAGTCCAACGAGGGTGATGCCTCGGATTCCTTCTTGATATGGTAGCCACACGGATGCCTTTACATTATTGTTGACACTGTTTATTCTGGATAAAGACGGGTCGGCCCTGAGGGGTACCCGCACGAGATTATGATGAGAGTGATATGGAGTCAGGTGGACCTGGATGGTGCCCGAGAGCTGAACACGAGGCGTGGCCGGGCATTCTTAGCCCTTGCCGCAAGTCCTCGAGACGGGGCGACGGGGTCACATCTTTCGTGAGTCTTTGCTCGTTACCGCACTACCAACACACTCACGGTTTGGATCTTTGATCCGAGGGGCCTCTGGCCTGATAGCACTAACCATCACGTGGGCACAGTATGGGCGTTCTGCGTCGTATACTTCAGCCGGAGCTTAATAGACGTCAGCGACTGAGCGGCGCGCGCTGGGTTGGACTGGTAACGCCCTGCACTTGTATAAGGGGGGCTAGGTCTGCTCACCGGCCGCGTTCGCAACGTGCAGGAGTTCCCGGGGCGATGGCCCAAGACCCCTGGGGGCATAGGATTAGTCCGGCGTGCTGACCTCTCTGTTAAGTTTTCGGTCGGGTTGCAGCGTATCGTTTAGCCGAGGCCGGGCATGACCCAGAAAAGTGTGTCCGGCCGGAGTTAATCGAGCGTGGTGGGTAAGTTGGTGCACCCCTACAGGGAAGAACTAATCTATCGATAGCCTGTCCTACGGTAACGGACACTCGGAGTTGTATCCCGATCGGTACAACTAGAACTGGTGACTTGAGATGAAATGGATAGTATGGCTCTGGGATTGTTTTCTCGCAGGGAGTCGAGGAAGAATCTGTGGGCGAGGTTGACGATACTACTACTACTTTACATTAAGTAATCTGCACTCTTCTAATGCTGCAAGACCGATGAAGATGCTTGAAGATGCTAGTCTTCGATAGGACTAGGCCTTCCTCTCTATTCTGGAATTTCTGCAGCCCAGTCCACACATACAGCCCTCCTTTGAAAATGTTGCATATGTAGTGTAGATCCTTGCTTGCTGAGTACTTCGGATGAGTACTCATGTTTGCTTTTCTTTCTTTTTCTCCCCTTATCCAATTGTCGCAACCAGACGACGGAGCCCGGGAGCCAGCTGCCCCATCGACGATTACGGCTACTACTACTACCCTCCCGGTGAGTACTACTACGAGGAGCCTACCGACGACCAGGAGTAGGTTCGGAGGGTCCTAGGCAGGAGGCCTACGCCTTTCGATCGTAGTATTTTATTTTGCCTCGCCTTTCTAAAGGCCTATCTGTTTCTCTGTAATATCTGTACCCAGATATCTGATGCTTCCGCTGACGCTTGTATGCCATCGAGCGATGTATTCGATCCTTCGAGGCCCTGGCTTGTAATATAAAGCTTGTATGACTTTGTTTATGTTTTAGAGTTGTGTTGTGATATCTTCAAGTGAGTCCTTAGGCTTGATCGTGTGCATTGCGTGTATGATTAGTGCACGATTAAGTCGGTGTCGTCACAGTTCTGGCTCGGCTTTATCCAGCAGGGGAGTCGGTGGGATGGCCGGTGTGTGGCCTGGGCACGGCCATGGTGGCCTGATGCATGCCACGAGCCCCCTCGCCTCCTGTAGCGAGGTGGGGGATGAGTGGGGATGTGGGTTGGGCCTCCTCTAACGCTAAATGGGCCAAGTACATAAAGCACCTCTGCCTTATCCTTTGTTTGTTTCCTTTATTTTCTTTCTCTGCTGTTTTGCGATTTATGTTGTGGCTCAAAGAATTTTGTTCATTGTGAAACTTGGCACATAAATCCAGTGCATTAGCATAGGGCCACACAGAAAGTTTCATGTGGTTTGGGAAAAGTAAGAATATTTGTTGGAATTTAAATGACCCAATTAAATGTTGCTGGTCCTCTAAAATATTGCTAGGCCCAAAAATAAAAACCAATTTGAGTTGATTTCTTCATGGCAATTACTTGGGGATTAATTGCAACATCTCAAACATTTTTGTTTAATTAATTGAAGAAGATTTATTTTTCCTCGCTATTTGAATTTTGAATTGGAATAGATTTTGGATCTTAAAGACTATTAGCAAGTTAATGATGATGACTTGGCATAATTAGAGGAAGTTCGCTGTAGCATGATTCTTGGGGTGTTACATTATACATTCTAGCCCATTGCATAATGTTTGTTGCAAGAGGGTTGTTCATGATAGAACAATTGTTGTTCGGTGTTGTGAATAACATAAGGGCCATTCTTCCATCATGGATGGAATGTATGCGATGAATATTGATGGTAATATGATACGTCCGTAACACTAACGCTAAATGTCGCAAGACTAAAAGAATACCACACATGTGTGTCACTATTTTATACACTCTAGCCCATTACAGTCGCATTGGAGAAACCCGCATGGAGAAATTCCATAATGATGGATTTCGAAGTCATTTGATTATGAGTCACCTGACACTTGCAACTTTCGTCCGGAAAGTAAAGTGACTAAAATACCGTTCACAGGCCATTACGAACGAGCAACGAACTTATTGGTGATCATACATTTTAATGTATGTAGTCCAATGAATGTTGTTGCTAGCAGTGGATTTGTCTATCTTCAGTAATGACTAAAGTAGATATATGGATATTTACTTTATGAGACATAAGTCTGGATGCTTTGAAATCGTTCAAAAGATTTTCAAAATGAAGTAGAAATTATTGTAACAAGAAAATTATGTTTCTACAATTGGATTACGGAAAGGGATATTTTGAGTTACAAGTTTAGCGAATGTCTGATGAGTTGTGAAAAGAGTTTCATAACTTACACCTCCCAGAACACCACTATGAGTGGAATGTCCGTGAAGATGTAATCAAACCATTTCTGACATGGTAAGATCAAAGATGACATAAATCAATTTGCCATGATCCCTTTTAAAGTAATGCTTTAGAGACTGCGGCTTTTACACTGAAAAGAGCGCCATCAGATATGTTGAAATAACGCCATGGTATGGTACGCCCAACCATGTTATGTATTTTCTTAACATTTGGAATATGGGGCTTGTGTAAAATAGTTACAAACCTATTCCAAATCAGACAAGTGCTACTTTGTGGTTTATCCCAAATTATTGGGTATTCCTCTATCACTATACCGAGGCAAAAGGTTTGCCACAAAGAACGGTATCATTTTGTAGAAAATGGTTCTTACAAAAGGGTGAGTGGGAGAACAGTGCAACTCTACGAGATAACAGTATATTCGTTACCATGACAAAGGAAAGAAACCATGGAAGCAATTCCAGAGTTTCCTCCTACGACTGATGCGGAAGCCTCTACAATAAAATGTATGGACTTTGATCGAACTTGCAGCTGAACCACGTAAGCAAAACTCGTGCAAACCTCTCAGGTGCGCAAATGAAATATTGTTGTTAGACAACAGTATACCTACGATAATCAAGGAAGCGGTGATGGGCCCTGACTCCGTAATTGGCTAAATGCCAATATAATCCGAGATAGTTTCCATATAAATGATTCAAGATTATATCTTGATAAACCCTTCGGAAGACTTAGAGTCTAATGAACGTTAATGAAACTATAAACTGATGTGGATAAAATGTTTTATTCATAAAGCTCGACTTGTTGCAATAACAAATTCAAAGAGTTGACTACGATGAGATTGTCTCACCGTAGCGATGCTTAAAGTCGGTTTGGGTTAAACTAGCAATTAATACATATTTCAATCATGAGATATGAAACATGGATGCAAAAAGGATTTCCATGAAATGGAAATACAAACTAGGACTTGTATGTGATAGAGTCCAAAGTGTTTTATTGATCCAGAGGATCCTAGTGAGTGTGCAAACTTCAGAGTTCCAGCAATGGACAGAAGAGAGAAAAATGGAGTTGGAATCTTTGTTTTTGATGAAATAGTCAAAAGAGTTTAATTTCATCAATGGATAGCGAAGATGCTTATTGTTACAAGAAAGTAAGTGGGAGCATAATAATATTTCTAAAAACCTTGTGTGCTTGACACATTGTTGATTGGAAATAAATATAAATTTCTTGGCACGAATTAGGACTTTTTTGAAAAATAGTTTTTCAATGAAGTACTTGGGCTAGATAGCCTCAGTATTAGGCATAATAATCTATGAAGATAGATTTTCCTAATAGGGCTGAGCCAAAATACATATTGACAAGATGCTAAAACAGTTTAGCATTAGAACGACAAGGACTGATTCTTGCCGAAGTCACATGGAAATAGTTTTTGCAATACTCGGTGTCCTAAAACACTGATGAGCAAAATACATGATGAAAGTTTCACACACTTTTGTGTTTGGATCAATCATGTATTCCATGGTATGTAAAACAACCAAAAATGTCCAGTCCTCCCAAGAACTTGCGAGTACAGATACCAAAGTGATCAAAGTACAGATCATGGGACAACAGTGAAAAATGTCATTGAGTACTAAAGTAGCACTGATGACATGTTTTCTCGCAAGCAGAGATTATAAAGTGCTCATTGTAAGTAGTTACATCGATACAGTATTCATCAATAATCCATGCGATTTTTGATTTATATTAAGGGTTTTGTGTAATACATGATATGGTGGCACAGTAAGTTGGAATTGTTCAAATAAGTTACTATGGCGAATTTTATAACAAAGGCTAAGTATGTTGCCGCTTTAGAAGCGACAAAGAAGATGTTGAATCATATAGTTCATTCATGAACTTAGTATGGTTCCAAGATGGCTTTGGTCAATGGAACACTATTGTAGATAGTTGCTGATCCATAGCTCAGTCTGAGGAATCAAGGTTCGACATGTGATTCACATATATACAAAGCCAAATCCACACAAAATATGAATTTTGTGAAAGCGTGAAAACGTGAGGATATGCAAAGATACACACGGACTTGAAGTTGTCAGATCCGTTGGACAAAGACTATACCACAAGTGAAGCATATTTTACACCAGTATGCCATAGGTGTAAAGTGCATTAGTATTGACTAGATTATTGACTCTAGTGCAAGTGGGAGTCGGTAGGAGATATGCCCTAGAGGCAATAATAAATGTTATTATTTATCTCCATGTTCATAATTATGTTTATATTCTGTGCTATAACTGCTATGGTTCTTGAGTCTACAATAACCACCAGGCTCGGAGGGAAACTCATATGCACGTGTGAAATAATAAATGGTAAAATGTATTTCTAGTCTGGCCTCTAGGACTAGCTCAAGTGTTGTGTGATGGTTCTGTTTTTCTGATCATGGGCATGACTATGCCGGCAACTTTGAGGACAAAATGTTAGAAGAACATTTGTGTTGAATCGATCCGAATTGATGTTATGCTATGAGATACATTCGTCACAAGTTAATGGTTAATAACACAGAGAAAGTTAATGTTTGCATAATTCCTTAGACCATGAGAGTATCGAGTTCATTCGCACTTGCTTCATGAACTTTGGGGTTTGTTAAACGTCATCCGTAAATGGGTGGCTATTACGGCGGCTTACGGGTTCATGGAAAAGTATGACAAGTAACTTGATAGTTCAAGATTGGGATTTGCTCCTCCGACGATGGAGAGATATTCTCTGGGCCCTCTCGGTGTTACGGTATCCATCATCGTCTGGCCAGACACAGCGTGATTTGATCACGGGGATGCCGGAACACGGGAACGAGAAAAGAGAACAAAAACCGGTAACGAGATAACTGGCATAGTGGACAAAAGTTGTTGATCCACGGGGATGCCGATAAATCTCACCTCGAGTGTTTGTAACATATCGCGAAGCAACCGGAATAGCACCCGACAACTGGAGATTCACTCGAATATTTATTCGTGTGGGTATAGGGGTCAATATGGGTGTCCACGGCTCCGATGTTGATCATTGATCGGAAAGTGTTCCAGTCATGTCTATACTTCACCGAACCTATAGGATCACATGCTTAAGGGTCATCTATTTGCTGAATACTAGATAGGGAGTCTAAGAGAAAGTCACCGGAAAAGTTTCAAAGATGCCGAAAAAGTTCCGGAGAGAAACTGGAAGTGTTTCGGAGTTAACAAAAATGTTTCAGAATAAGTCCATCATACCAGAAATGTTCCGGAGCACGTCCAAAATATTTTAGAGGGTGCCGGAAATGTTCTGGGACCTTCGGGAATTCTTCCGGAAATTACACGCGGAAAAACATCTTGTCCCAGCGAGAGGGGACAAGATCCCACATTTCATGGGGGCTGTTTTTGTGGGTGCCCCCTTGTTCGTAGACAAGGTGTTGGGGGGGGGGGCATGGTGGGGGGCAGCCCCCACATATGGTGGAGCTGGTTGGGAGGAGGTGGCAGCCCCATGTTGGGGGCGCCAGGGTGGAAAGGGGGACCCCCATGGGATATCTTCCCACCTTTGGTGGGTGCATGTTTTTGGGGCGGGGGGGGGGGGGGGGGCTTTTGGGCTGAAATTTTCAGCCCCCCTCCACCCCTTCCATCACTATATAAGGAGGTGGAGAGGAGCTGTCCACACCCACTCCAACTCTCATACACATGCCATGCATGATCTGGCTTTCTCTCTCCCTCCCACAAAATAGTTTCGTAGAGACGAAAGGCTGTCTGGGTTCCGGCGGGAACTAGTTCTGGACGGCGAAGCCCTGCCGGATAGGTGACACCGTATGTGTGCAACCCCGTAGAGAGGTCGTACGTTCGATCTTTTGCCCAAGGGGCTATTTGAGGGTCCTCCCGAAGGGCTGTCTGTGGCACTGTCTGAGGAACTGTCCAACCGCTTCCCGAAGGGCTGTCCGAGGGACCACCCAAGAAATTGTTCGAGAGCCTCCCGGAGGGCTGTCTGAGGGACCGTCCTAAGGGGGCAATTCGACGGCCTCCCGAAGGGCTGTACGGGGGACTGTCCGAGGAGCTGTCCGAGGGAAAAAAAATCCTCGTGGTTGGGAGGTTGTAAATTCCTAGCTGCGGGGATCTGCACCAACAATCTTCATCGACTCTACTTCCGCTGCGCTACGAGTCTGTAACGATCATATCAAACCTTCTATGCATCTTCAAAGTGGTCCTGGGCTGGTGCGTAGGTTGGAATTTTTTTGTTTTCTGCTGCGTTACCCTACACTCTCTTCCTCTGTTCTCTTGGTGCTGGCGATGGTGGAATCACCTGCGATGCCTGGGATGATGTCCCGGCCGATGATCTGGAACCGGACTTGAGCTCCCGCCCGTCGGGGCGGGCAATTATGCGGTACTCAAAACCATTCTGGCGAAGGCGGATGCAGGCACATGGACGATGGGCGTTCGTTTGCCATTTGCTACTGCAAGGGAGTAGATGATCTCAGGCATGGCGGAGTCGACGCCGATCTAGAAGAAGATGTTCTGTGCAAGCAAGTACCCAGGAGGACTTCTTTGTTATTTTCTTTTGTCTGGGGTTGTTTTTGCATTTGTGTTGGGATAGTTGCCCTGGATGGTTCCAGAGTAGTGTGTACGTGTTGTACTATGCTGGACTTTTTTTTCTGTCTCCTTATGGGGATACAACTAGTAGCATCTGTTCAGACCCACAGACAACGCACACCACACGCACGCACACCGCACTCACACACACCCTGCTGGGAGTCTAAACTAGACCTGCCCGGTACAGGATTTCTATATCCTCATGTGGCTCACAGGCGCGGAGAGAGCCTTCTTATTAGTGGAATACTGTTCCTCTGAACAGTACTGCCGAGCACTATTCCTAATAAACAGTACCCTGGGTGAGACACCCAGAAGTTCGTCCCCACTGGGGATCAAACTCGGGCGGGTTGGCTGGCCACTGCCGAGCTCAACCACGAAGCTACGCCTAGTCCTCACTGTGCTGGAGTTTGATCTATTACACGTACACTTTCTCCAAAAAAAAAACTGTGTAGCAGAATAGCAGTATCGATTAAGGGCCAGTTCTTTTCACCTTATAATTCTAGAGAATTACGATTCTGGAAACTGCCCACAGAATCGTCTGCCCACAGAATTGTCTGTCCAGTTCTTTTTTGTAATTCTAGCCTGTGATTGTTGTATGACATGTCTGTTGAAATGTCTGTAACACCCCTAGATTGAAGTGAGTGATGAAATGGTAACACTTGGTTATTTCTGACAGTTTCATGTCTAATATGAACACGAAAATGAACTGCAAATCTCATAAAGTATATAATATTACAATGTAAAAGCAAGTTGCAAATATCATAAAGTGCTTAATATTACAATTTAGAACCAGAGTTGGAAATATTATACAGTGCTTAATATTACAAGTTAAAAGCGAGTTGCAAACTACAAATAGATGGACGATCTCAAGGTACAAGACTGACAACAATAGCCTCACGTGTAGCGGCCATGGTACCATCATCTTTTGGTTAACAACAAGATACAGTAGCAAGTTCAAAGGATACAAGTTGAAAGCACATATTTTGGTTCAAACTAAATAACATAGTTGAATACGATACAAGTTCAAAGGAAATACATGGGTTCAAAGCGAATAATATAGGACAGTACGATACAAGTTCAAAGCAAATAGAAGGGTTCAAAGCAAATACCATAGTTCACTATGATACAAGTTGAAAGCAGTTGAAACATAGAGGTTCTACTTATTGTTGAACTCCCATGTTTTGGTTATCCAAATCAGCCTCGCACTAGGCTCGTGACCCTTGAAGGCAGAGAAAACATCACGATTTATCTGATCCCTGAAAAGTTGTGAAGCATAAAAATGAACATCACTCCCAGGTGCAACACCATCTGCTTCGACCATGGCCATCATTTCATGAATCTCTTGTCTTGCTGCTCATCTCTCTTGTTCCTTGAATCAAAGAGGTCCACCATATGGACAAATGCCTCATTTATTGCATGCTCACTTGCCCTTTCCTTCATCTTAGGACTTGGCGAATATGGACATGCCCTCTTCTTCCCACCCTTTGCACCATCCAAAGCAACATACAAATTAACATACATATATAGTACCAGAGAGCTATACAGGGAGAGCATGAGGGAGAAGCGAGGCAGGGCCGACGAGCTCACCAGCGAATGGAAGGGAGGGCCGGCCGGGCGGGCGCCTCCTGCTGCCGGGCGGACGACCGGTTCCTGCTGCCGGACGCGTCCTGCTGCACGGCACTGAAGGAGGGGTCGGGATGGGCGGGGACGAGTCGAGGAGGGGCGGCGGGTCGGGACGGTGCAGTAGAGGGCTCCCACCGGCGGATTTGACGACGCCGGGGTGGGGAGCAGCCTGGCGGCGCGCGAACCCTAGCAGGAGGAGGCTGGGGACGAGGGAGTGCGGGGTGGAGGAAGCTGTTCAATACGGATCCTTTGCTTTCGGGCGTTCGCTCGGTCGGGCTAGCGGTGGCATTTTGTCCGTAAATTGAGTTGCCAATAGGGGTGTTTGTTCAAATCGAACAGTTTTCTTTTGAGTGACCGGCTAGAATCACGAGAATTCCCAGGTTTTGGTGATTCTAGAGTGCACTGCAATTCAGGGATGATTTTGGACGATTCCTGAGGCAGAGACGAGTTCTTTTGTCATTTTGATTCTCCGGGCAGTAATTCTTCAGAATTGAGCCAAAAGAACTGGCCCTAAATATCTGGAGACCTACTAGCTAGTACATGTAGAGTTTGGACGTGAGTGTTTGTGTTTGTAGTTTTTTTTTTCATGCAAACACGTGTTCATCTATACCAATATAAAAAGACCCAAAGGGGCAAATCCAATTAATCTCAGCCATCAAATCATGTCAATCCAAAGGGACATGTTTAGCGTGCAGTTAATTTCATGTAAAAAATAGTGCTAATCACATAATAACACGTAAATAATATTCTACTTAATATCCGCATGCATTTAATATACTTTCAAATTAACGTGCATTGCATGTACACATTCACTAGTATTTTAAAAAGAAAAAGAACAGCGGTACAAACACGTCCCCACCCGAACGAAAACACAGCTGTGCCGACACTTTGCACAAAGGCCCCAACAAAAAACTATGTAGCAGAATAGCAGTATCGATTAAATCTCTGGAGACCTACTAGCTAGTACATGTAGAGTTTGGACGTGAGTGTTTGTGTTTGCCGGTTTTTTTTTTTCTCCAAAAGCACCACCTGCCTAACGAAATTGTCAGAAAAGACCCCCTCCGAATGAAATTGGCAAAAAAGACCCCCGGGGCCGTGGCGGCAGGCGCGACAGCCGACACGTGGCACCTGCTGCCACGCCCTGAGGCGGCAACACTGTTCACGCAGGAGACGAGAAAAAACAACGACGAGGCGAGCGAACAGTACCTGCCGCCTTACGCAGTGGCGGCAACACTGTTCACGCGCGAGTGAACAGTAATTTTGAAAAAAAAAATAGCAGAAAAATCTGGAATTTTTTGGCAGCAAAGACAATCGAGTGTTCTAAGTGGATGCAAAATTTCAGAATTTTGTAAATTTTTCTGCTATTTTTTTTATTTTTTCGAAATTACTGTTCACTCAAGCGTGAACAGTGCTGCCGCCACTGCATGAGGCGCCAGGTACTGTTCGCTCGCCTCGTCGTTGTTTTTCTCGTCTCCTGCATGAACAGTAAAGCAAACAGTATGCCGCCTCCGGGCGTAGCGGCAGGTGCCACGTGTTGGCTGCCGCTCCTGCCGCCACGGCCTAGGGGGTCCTTTTTGTCAATTTCATTCGGATGGGATCTTTTCTGGCAATTTCGTTGGGCAGGTGGTCATTTTGGACAAAAAATCGTTTTTTTTAGGCAAACACGGCAGTACAAACACGTCCCCACCCGGACGAAAACACAGCTGTGCCGACACTTTGCACAAAGGCCCCAACAAAAAACTGTGTAGCAGAATAGCCGTATCGATTAAATCTCTGGAGACCTACTAGCTAGTACATGTAGAGTTTGGACGTGAGTGTTTGTCTTTGTGATTTTTTTTCTTCAAGCAAACACGTGTTCATATTAAAAAAAGAACAGCAGTACAAACACGTCCCCACCCGGACGAAAACACAGCTGTCCGGACACTTTGCATAAAGGCCCCAACAAAGAAAAGAAATACAACAAGGTCCCTGGAGGCCCCTGGCCAGAACACCAACACTTGCCAACGTCCTCCGTTGTCGCCGGAGCGGCCACCGGAGGGACTTCAGTGGGATGGAGAAGCACCTATGCATCTTGCAGTTGTGGTCCTCAGAACTCGTCCGTCGCAGGCAACGGAGCGCTCACCCTTGTAGCTCTTCGGCCGGAGCAAAGCTCCAGACTCCTCCACCCCCAGATCCACCGCAGGACGACGTCGCCGCCGCGGCTTGCCACCAGATCTGCCAACCTCCAAACCCAATCCAAGCATCGGAACAGGCGGCCTCTGGAGCTCGCCAACAACACCGCCGGGAACGACACCCGCTGTCCCTCTCCTGTACATCACCCCACTAACTCCACAGCGGCGCCGGAGAGCACGCAGCTGCGACGGCAGAGCCGGGGGACAAAACTCTGAAAGATGGCCGCCGCCACCGCCATGCCAGCCACCACCGAAACAAACGCAAACGGCTCCGCGGTGCCGATCACCCGATCGCCGCCGAGAGGGAGGGAGCCGAAGCCACTTATTCCACGAGCACAGCGCCGCCTCCACCCTCACCGCGACGCTGCCGGGCCACCTTGTTTGTGTTTGTGCGTGGCCGTGCAAGTGCAACACACAGCAACTCGCATGCACTATTTATGAATACTATTTTTTTTAGTTGATTTATTAGTACTACTTAATTAGCAGAGAACGTGGACTTGTGGTTACTGTGTGTTCTAATTAACTTTGGCACACACAGTAGACAAACACGAAAAAGTTTCTTGCTTGATTATGTGCATATTAGAAACTTAAACTTGTCTTGTTTTTGTCCTGCCTAGAACACTTCTTACTTGATATAGTTAGACAATTTCTCGACCACTAGGTTTGCCATGCAAGATGATGTGGAGCCCTCTCCTCTTCTAAAATTCGCGTCAACTTTGGTTAGTATGGTATTTACCGAAACCGTACCGAAATAGTTTGGTATTTATCGAAACCGAACCATTTTACTATTTACCAAAGTATTAAAATGTATCTACCAAAAAAACCATATTTACTGAACCGCTTTTACCAAATTAACGGAACGCCCAGGGCTATGCGCATGGCACGCCACTAATAAGCAATATAGGCATGCCACTAATGGACGCGGATTTTATGTACATGGTTCCACTCGAACCCTATATAAACAGTAAATTGGAAAAAAAATACTAGAAAAAATCAAAAAATTCTGATTTTTTTTTGTAACATATATGGTCGACTGGTATACTCGCGTATGATGTTTCGTGAAGAAATGACATCCGTGGCATCCTGGGCAAAAATAACAAAATCGATGCAATATTTGAAAACACTGTTCGGATGAATAGTAGGGCCGGATTAAAAAAAATTACTACAGAATACCCCAGGTGTCAATCTTTCACGAAACTTCATACGCGAGTATACCAGTCGACCATATATGTCACACAAAAAATTCAGATTTTTTTTTTAATTTTTCCTAGTATTTGTTTCGAATATATTATTCACGTGGGTGCGCGTGGAACCATGTACACATTGGTACTTTCGTGCCAATAATAGGCTATCCTGCGGTAGTGGTAACACATATACATTACTAGGGCATGATTGCAGCGAGGCTCTACGCCGGAGATACATTATGCGACCTGCCACGCAAGTGGATGTTCGCAGGACTGATGTCCTGCGAAACAATATGCCACTAGCGGGGGAAGCCCAGATCATTCACTCCCTGCGAAATTCAACAGCACGTCAGATGCAAGCTAAAGAGTAAGGGTCCATGCTCTTTCATGGGCCCTGGAACTGGGGCTGGAGGGGGCAGAGAGCAGCACGACATATAACTGCACTACAACAGATACGTTCAAGGACGCATCAGATGCTCGTGTATGAATCAATAATCTTGTCTACAGTGGCGGACCCAGCCCACTGGACCAGGGTGAGCCAACAGTGCAACTGTTCATATCTCTTCTTCTCTCTATCTCTACTACTATAGTAGAGAAAAATTTAAACTTGGGATTAGCCATCCATCCAACGCAGATGCACTTCTTAGCCGTTGATTTCTTCTATGGAGTGAACCCCTATCGTTTATGGTAGCAAACTCGAGTGATCCAACGGCTGTAGTTACCGGGATTCGCTCCATCCAGTTGCGCGCCAAAACGAGGTGGACGGGATTTTTCTGGACCGATCGAGACACTGCACGGCTATCTGCACACCTTGCATCCTCACATGATGGTGACTAGATTTTTTTTCATTCAAGATCTTCTGTGGCTGGCTTTTGTAGTATCTATCGTGTAAACAGCGATTTTTTAAATGAAGGAACAGAGATCTTTTTTGCAGTTCGACCAGGACACCACGTGCACTGCACGTGTCCGCATGTGGATTGTTTGTATTGGTTTTCATCGAGTTTTTCATTAATTAACTGGGCAACTCTCTTCTTCTTAATTAATGGATGAGGCAAATTTTTTGCCTCCATTTTAAAAAAAATAGAGAAGAAAAGTGGGCGACAGGGCAGGACTCTGCCGACGAATCGCACGCCTTCTCGGTGCAGGACCCGTCCTTGCACGCACTACATGCTGGACGCTCATTCGTGGCTCAGCAAGGCCCCTACTCCCTCCGTCCTTCAAAAAGTGTACTTCCAACTTTGTTGGAAGGTTAAACTATCATAAAGTTTGACCAAGTTTGTGCAAAAATATATCATTGCTTATGAAACCAAAAAGGTATATGATGAATATATATTTTATCATGAATCTAATGCTACTAATTTGATTTGATGACATAAATGTTGATATATTATCGTATAAATACCGTCAAACATAAAAAAGTTTGACTTTCCAATAAAGTTGGAAGTACACTCTTTAAAGGACGAAGGGAGTGCACTGCACGCTGGACGCTCATTCGTGGCTCAGCAAGGCACTATACTGCTAGCCGGTACCTGTACGTGATCCTTTTCCTAGAAGAGCCTAGATTTGATCCGTCGTGCACCACGCTTCTCCTATAAGACGGCACCCCCAGACTTGAT
Source organism: Thinopyrum elongatum (assembly GCA_011799875.1). Classification (NCBI taxonomy): domain Eukaryota; kingdom Viridiplantae; phylum Streptophyta; class Magnoliopsida; order Poales; family Poaceae; genus Thinopyrum; species Thinopyrum elongatum. The sequence continues at coordinate 13,634,935 of CM022302.1, read as the reverse complement.
CCGTCGTGCACCACATTGTCATCGCCACCTGAAGAAATCTTACCGTGAGGTTCGGAGTATCCACATCTACAAGTACCGGCGCGCGTGATGGGGCACCAAGCGGCCGCGATCTTTTTCCTCCAACCGATAGGCGACGATGCCAAGGTAACAGCTGGATCCTTGCCACCAAGCTCAGAGCTACGTGGCTTGAAGCTGACTGAGACCAGTTCTCGGATTCGTCGGATCCCCGCAGTCAACAACATGGTATCACTCGCATATCCCGCTACCAGCACAGGTGGTGAAATAGAAATAGAGGAAAGGGTGTCTAGCATCGCAGTTGCACTTGCAGGTGTTGTGAGTACGCCAGCGGATATTGGTGTCGAGAAAAAGGACTGAATCCAGGAGCAGTTTGCACCTCAGTGCCGGTGATTGCTTCGGATGTTGGGTCGTAGTAGTCTCGTCTCGATAATAAATGTAACTGTCTGTACCTTCGTATTATTGAATTTAATGTGATGTGAGATTGTCTCAGATTAGACGGCAGGACTGCCATGTGTTACTTATTTATTGCTCTATAAAACGTGTTCAGCAGGGTATGAATGCGGCCGGTCCGGTCAAAGCAGCGGGAGACATTTACATCATTATTCATGGAAGATGTAGCTTTAAAAATAAAGCTAGAATTTTGCCCTTGCCTTAATACAGTTGTAGTATCTGCACTCACGCCCTACGCACACCACACAAACACGACACCAGGGCACAAGCTAAGACCTAACAGACTATATCTAAGCACCTGAGCCCGCGAGCCTAGTTCATACGCCAGACTATATCTAAGCACCTGAGCCCGCGAGCCTAGTTCATACGCCAGGGACAACACCTGTGGTCTACCTCTTACAAAACCACGGTGCATGCACTGGTCACACGAACAGTGCCAGGCACAGTGAGACACCAGAAAATCGTCCAAGCTGAGAATCGATCCCTGACGGGCAGGGTGCACGACGGCAACGCTAACCATCCGAGCCAATGCTCGGTTCTCAACAATACTAGCAACTGCATGGGCAAATTTGGATTGCTTGGTGTCCCATTCTACAAGAATGTAATGGAAAAGAAGGAAACTGGAAGATAAGAGAGCAGCTGATAAGGCGGGTGTGAAAGGCTCAACATGCAACATGTTTAAGCCAAATGTAATAATGCACGCACTAGCAAATGGGAACATAAACACTACCATTCGTTTTAGACAAATCCTTCTGCAAGAGATGGATGACCTGAAACAAGAAGAAACACCCTCCGCCTCGGTGTATAGGGCATGCACGTAGTTTTAGGTTGGCAATTTAACTAGCTAAATATATATTATATGTGACAAAAAATATAGGGAAACGCTTGAAACCGGTCGACCGGCTGAAACTCCGCCGATCACATTCGAGCTGGCAGCAGGCCCACGCACTCACCGCTTAAAGCCTTTCCTTATCCTTTCACCTGGAAGCGTCCCTAGCCATTTATTCCACCGTGCTTGTCTTCTTCCCTGTGACCTCCCAAAAACAAGCCTCTCGCCAGAGACCGCCGTCGATTCCGGCCCAACCTGCCCGACGTCCATCCCGCGTCAACAGCACCCCACCCCCCTCCCCCTACCCCCAAAATAGGCGCTACTTTGGGAGGTACCCGCCACCACACGAGGTAAGGGGGATGTCATGGCCTGCGGCGCCGACAAGGTGAGGTGCTCGAGACCGGCCGGGAGATTTGCTTCAACCGGCGAGGATGGCGATGGGGCGGCGACTTTGTCCTTTCATCTCTCATTGCTAGATTACCTCTTGCAATGCTCTATAAGTATAGTGATTTGTGTGTTTTATTTTGGGAGGAATTATATGTGGTAGTATTTGATTTATATGCAATTTGAGGTCAAAATAACTCTTAGTTTGCATATGTAGGTGTGGTTTACTTAGTGCCTTCCCGTCTCCGTCCTAACCACCGTCGATCGCCCGCACCGTCCCGTCGCCGGCACCATCTTGTGGTGAGCCTCTTGTTCTTATCTTTTTTATATAAAAAAAATCATGTTTGTGTGATTTAGATATATAGTTACTCGTATAATTATCTTACCCGTACGTTGTTTGTTATACATAGTGCCATGGTTTTGATATCCGTCCCCGTCGGCCCTCGTCCGGGTTATGATTCGGATGTGGTATATTCTCTTTTATAACTATTTGTTGCAATTCGTGTTTATGACAAATTATGCCCATCAAGTTGACATAGATATTTTTATCTAGGAGGTATGTGAACCGGAAATTCCAACCGACCCTATTGTCGAGAGGTTAAATTTAGTTGAAAGAGAAAACGAGTATTTGAAAGAAAAATTGAAAAGAATTGAGGGGGAGAAGATGGAATTGGAGTTGCATGTTGCCGATGTCGTCGATGATCACAAGATCAAGATGGAGAAAATGCGCTTGAAGATTAGAAAGATTAGAAAATATGCCATTGATAGTGAGGTTTGGTATCATTATGCTGTTGGATCAATTGTTACCTTAGTTGCGATCTTGATCGCATTTGTTGTTGTATTTAAATGCTTTAGCTAGAGAGTTATTTGTATGTTTGTTTTATGAGAATAAGTGTTGTATGAACTTTATGTATGAACTTGTATTAATTTGGTCTATTCGGTGTTGTGTAATGAAGATGAGCCGGCAATGGATGTACGATGACCGATGCTCTCCCCAGTTCGTTAATGGCGTGCATACTTTTCTACTTGCAGCTGAGGCAAACAAGCGGGCGGATGGTTTTAAGCCTTGTCCATGTGCCGGCTGTAAGAATGATCAGAATTACTCTAAGTTAAGAACCATTCACGTCCACCTGTTTGAGTCCGGTTTCATGCCCCACTATAATGTTTGGACCAAGCACGGAGAAAGAGGGGTTATGATGGAAGACAATGAAGAAGAAGAGGACGACAACAGCTATCCTGGCCATGGGTTCCCTGAATACGATGGTACAACAATGGGGGGAGAAGCTGAGCCGGCAATGCGGGAAGAAGCTGAAGAAGAGGCATCAGATGAGCCCGCTGATGATCTAGGTCGGGCCATTGCCGATGCAAAGATAAACTGCGCAAGTGAAAAGGAGAAGAAGAAGTTGCAGCGCATGTTAGAGGATCACAAGAAATTGTTGTACCCGAATTGCGAAGCTGACAAGAAAAAGCTGGGCACCACACTGGAATTGCTGCAATGGAAGGCAGAGAATGGTGTATCTGACAAGGGATTTGGAAAGTTGTTGATAATGTTAAAGAAGATGCTTCCAAAGGACAACGAATTGCCCGAGAGTACGTACGAAGCAAAGAAGGCTGTCTGCCCTCTAGGGTTAGAGGTGCAGAAGATACATGCATGCCCTAATGACTGCATCCTCTACCGCGGTGAGTACGAGGATTTGAACGCGTACCCGGTATGCGGTGCATTGCACTATAAGATTAGCCGCGATAACCCTGGTGATGTCGAGGGCGAGCGCCCCAGGAAGAAGATTCCTGCAAAGGTGATGTGGTATGCTCCTATAATACCACGGTTGAGACGTTTGTTCCAAAACAAAGAGCATGCCAAGGCGATGCGATGGCACAGAGAAGACCGTAAGAAAGATGGGAAGTTGAGAGTACCCGCTGACGGGTCGCAGTGAAGAAAAATCGGGAGAAAGTACAGGGAGGACTTTGCAGGTGACGCAAGGAACGTATGGTTTGGTCTAAGTGCAGATGGAATTAATCCTTTTGGGGAGCAGAGCAGCAACCATAGCACCTGGCCTGTGACTCTATGTATGTATAACCTTCCTCCTTGGTTGTGCATGAAGCGAAAGTTCATTATGATGCCAGTGCTCATCCAAGGCCCTAAGCAACCCGGCAACGACATTGATGTCTACCTAAGGCCATTAGTTGAAGAACTCTTACAGTTGTGGAATAGAAAAGATGTACGTGCGTGGGATGAGCACAAACAGGAAGAATTTGACCTACATGCGTTGCTGTTCATGACCATCAATGATTGGCCTGCTCTCAGTAACCTTTCAGTACAGACAAACAAGGGATACCGCGCATGCACGCACTGTTTGGATGATACCGACAGTATATATTTGGATAATTGTAGGAAGAATGTGTACCTGAGACATCGTCGATTTCTTCCTAGCAGGCATCCCGTAAGAAAGAAAGGCAAGCATTTCAAAGATGAGGCAGATCACCGGACGAAGCCTCGCCACCGTACTGGTGATGATGTACATGATATGGTGAAGGACTTGAAGGTAATCTTTGGAAAGGGTCCTGGCGGACAATCTGTTCCGAATGACGCTGACGGACGCGCACCCATGTGGAAGAAGAAATCTATATTTTGGGACCTGCCCTATTAGAAAGACCTAGAGGTCCGCTCTGCAATCGACGTGATGCACGTGACGAATAATCTTTGCATGACCCTGCTTGGCTTCTTTGCATGACCCTGCTTGGCTTCTTGGCTTCTTGGGCTAAATCTAGACAAATCTTGAGGAAAATGGAGCTTGGAGGTCGAGTTTGGAGAGGAGAAAGCTTAAGTAGTGTGGCTCGGGCATTTCATCGAACACCTCATGTGCATAGGAGGTGAGCTAGAGCACCACAAAGCCCTCCCCTCGCTGGCCAGAAAAAAACAGAGCAGTGGAGTGCTCTGCTCGCGGGCAAGGGGTATATATAGGCACACCATTGGTCCCGGTTCATGGCTGGAACCGGGACTAAAGGCCACCCTTTGGTCCCGGTTCCATCTACGAACCGGGACCAATGGATGTGGGCCAGGAGCGAGGCCCATTGGTCCTGGTTCGTGTCTGGAACCGGGACAACCAGACGAACCGGGACCAATGCCCCACGAGGCCCCGCCGGCCCCCTGGGCGCACGAACCGGGACGTATGCCCCCATGGGTCCCGGTTCGTGACTGAACCGGGACTAATGGGCTGGGCAGGCCTGAACCAAAGCCCTGTTTTCTACTAGTGTAAAGGTCTCCCAGCCCCCGGCGCTGGCTCGTGCCACGTGGTGGCCCTTTAGTGGCGGTTCGTATTGAGGTCCCCACTCTTTAGTACCGGTTGCAGAATCTGCACTATAGGGCCTTACGAACCGGTGCTATAGCCCGGTTCTGCACTAGTGAAAATCTGCTACGGAGCTTTTTTGTGATTGACGGCGGCGGTGGCGAGCTTCGACAGCGAGCATTGGAGGCGAGGCAAACCGACGAGGGCGGCAACACGCGATGCTGGGTGCCGGACGAGACAGGGGCGGCCGCCATGTTTTTCTTAGCGGGGGATGTGAAGGCTGAAAGAAACGGTGGGCAACGAACAGATCGAACGGTTTACACGCGCGGGATCGAAGGGGTGCGGTGCGACCGGCCCAAATTTGGGCCGGCGCGCCGGCGCCTATCAGTGCCCAAAAATATATGTTTAGAAACTACATACGCTTAACTATTCAATGATATACTTTTGGTGACATGTAACACATATTTAGTTAGTCAAATCGGTGACCTAGAACTACGCGCACGTCTTATACACAGCAAAACTGTAATGTAGTGACAGTACAAATGAACCGTGTCTAGCATCTACTAAGCCCAGCACCCCACGTCCTCTAGATACGGCGCCAACAGACGAACGTACAAACCGTGTCTACCATCATGAACGCATGCACACTTTCACTAGTAGATTATCCAAATAAAATAATCATTGTTTTTTAGTTCATCCAAGGAAGTTATCCGCAGGTCACATCCCACCATAAAACAACCCGTAACTCCTGATTGTTTGCTCATCACAACAACCATGATCCAAAAGAAACCTAGAACTTTCATAACGACGGCAGCTGCATCCTTGTCCGCGGCTATAGCCGAGGCCCTCCTGCTGAGCCGGTCGTTGGCGCACGGCTGTTAGATATTTAGGGTTTACGGTCTAACCCCTAATTTCTCTGCGCTTATCCGTGGTGCCGCTCACAATTCGCATATTTGAGGCTAGGGGGTAGGGACCTTTTTATACTGTCTTTCCAAAGAGTCCATCTCTTATACAGATAAGATTCCTAGTCTTTTCAACTAGTTTTCCGGGATAGACTCCAGACCAAATTATCAACCACGATCAAATTTGTCTGTTAACGGATTCTACCTGTTGTGTCCCCGGAGCACGCGCTTGTGAGCAACGCGCCATAATAGAGTGTAAATTTCTCTAATTATGTAGATCAACATTAGGGCTGTAATCTAACTATATGATCTAGCTCCTTCCGATTATAACTGTACCCGGGTAGTCTTTCCAATATATATAGCATATTATATTCCACTAATAATCGACCAGCTTCCTTAAGCATATAACTTAAGTACATTCCAACAAGTGATAATTCCATGATAATCATGTAAAGTAATTCCATGCATAAATACATGTATAATTCCATAATGAGGTATTCCGAATATTAGTAATTTCTAGTAATTTGAATATAGTTGCAGGACACATAATTCCAACATCTCCCACTTGTCCCAAACGATCATTCAAATATTCGTAAACCCATAGCCTTAACATGCTTGCCAAATACCTGTTGACTAAGAGGCTTAGTCAAGGGATCAGCAATCATATTAGCACTATGTTGAAAACCCTCAAAAAAATATAGTGATACTTCCCTTCAATATGTTTCCTTATTGTGACACTTAAGATCACTAGAAATCTTTAGTTTCCGCCTAATTATTCCAACATAGTTGTCCTCAGCGCCTCGAGTATTATTTCCTCGAGTGTAATTCCACCTTTATAGGCACCTTGAGTATTTTGATTCCTCAAGTGAAATTCCACATCAATTATTTTCACTCACATATATCAATAATATGAATAATTCCACATTGAGTCAAATATATGATAATCGTGTTGAATAATTTTCAAAACCACATAAATATCAAATCCAATCAGTAAATGAAGTCCCAACAGTAACCATGTTTTGAAAGAAATTCCTGACTTCGGTCAGTGATCCTGCAGCAAATTAGTACTAAAAATAATAATTGAATATGCATACCTGGACTTATTTCTCATCTCGTAGATACAGTAATAGCTTCCTCAATGTGTTTACCTTTAATATAAATTCCAGAGGAAGTGATAGGTTGTGATGCACTTTTCCACAATCTTATATGATGTGTGAGATTCCCTTAGCTGCTCGTCTTTCCTTCCACTGCTTGAATGCAGCATAAATTCCAAAAGCTAAGGTATGATTTTATAATGAAGATACAGTAAATTGAAACACCATTATTATCCCTTTTGTCCTCAAGAGTTTAAACATAATTCCTCACTGAGTTTGGTTCCAGGTACTTTAATAAGTTTGCAATTTTCCATAGGAAACATTTCAAAACATACCCTATGTAGTTCCACTCCTAAAACATAGGAAGCTTCAAATGTTCATTCGTAGATGGCCGCCTTTCTTCATTTAGAAAACCATATGGCCTACTATTCCATTGATGTGAAGCTTGTTATAAGACCATATATTAATATATTCAATTAGCAAACCATGCCTTTAGTTCCTCTTTCCCAAAATTCTAGGAGAGAGAGTTTCCACAAAGTATATTTCCCTTTGTGTGAAGAATTGAATAACACGAGTGACATTATAATATTCCAGTGAGCCAAATTTCCTTAAAATTTAGAGTGACATCCCCCAATAACACATAATAATTATCCAGACATGATAGTCCAAGCTAATTCCTCCCACTTATCCTAAGCATGTTAGTATCGGGAGTTTCAGTCATAGTTTCCTTTGGGGTCAAGATTATATTCCAGTATGATTGTTAATATTTCCACCCTTGATCATAAAAATAATTGTTTTCCTACTTTCCACCAGTTTTCCTTTTTCAAATCAAAAAAGAAAACAACCCTTTGATCCACTAGAATAACCATGAAAAATTCCTGGTGTGTGCTTTGTAGTAACTGAGAATTTCCTGTCAAAATAGAAGATTTCCTTCCAGTCTAAAAGACATATAGTGACTGTGCTAGACGAAGAATGATATCAACAAACGACAGTGTGCAATACATCTTTAAAAAATACAAGGGAGTATAAAATACATTCAATAATTCCATGATCTTTGCATGTTCAATTGATAAATTACTGAAGTGTACTTCCCCCACCAATCGGTTGTTAAAACTTTGGTAATCTTTAATCAACTGATTTTCCACTTCAGTACAACATGTGACAAGCACAATAAAACATTCCAACTTGTATTTTGAAATATTATAAACATAACCACATCATGTGCAATCATCAATGATAAGATAAAAATAAATAACATGACCTGTAGTGGGAGTGTCCAAAAAATAATACCATAAGTACCAAAAAGAAAGTACGAAGCCTTTTATTTCCTTCCACCTTAAGAAAAGGTGTGCAAGTCAAAATACTCATTATATATGCTTCCCAAGTGCCACAATCCTCCCACTAAAGTTTAGAATTCCAGAATCAGTAAGCCACTCAATTCTGTTCCATGATATCTAACCAAGTCGTCCATGACAAAATAATAAATTCCAAGCATGTGTTCCCATTATCAGCATTCCTCTCCGTGAGTTATCTTCCCCAAATGACAATTTGGGTTGCTAACTTCCAATGGACCATCAAGAAAGAATAAACCATTGTGTGAAATTCCGTAATGCACTAATTTTATCATTGAGCAATATTTCCACTCTTCCTTTTCCAAATAGTATTTCATAAACAATGGGTTTCAAGATAGAACCATAAATCAAATCCCTTCTTACTGAAGTTGCACAGAATGTCCTATAACAATAATAGTTTTCCTCCACAAGGTAGTTTCATGGCATAATTTCCAATCCAAAGTACATCACTTTTCCTTTGAAATTGTTGAATGCCAATAAAGTTGCTATGGTATTTCAACAAAAAATGATGTATATAAACAAACACCATAATCCAACTCTTTGAAAGAGTATCGAAAATAAATAAATAAATATAGTGCAAATATTATCATTAGACATACCAACAAATAAAGAGCAAATTTCCTTATCCTTGGAGTGACGCTTATCTTCCTCCATTAACAAGTGGTGCTCAATAATAACAGTTGTCTGAAAACCCTTTCCAGATTATGCATTATTTTCCGTGGAATAATTCAACCATGGCAATTTTCAGTACGTAATCATCTTCTGTGTGCAGTCCATCCACATATTTAATCGAGAGTCCTCCTTTACTTCTTCCAAGGAGTAGACGTATTTTCCTTGTTGTGACGTAAAGTCAAAATTATTAATTCCTTTTTCATGGAGTGTCTCCCACTTCCTCCAAAACAAGTGCCGTCAACTTTTGAAGAAGAAACTAGAAAAGAAAACCATTATCCTCAAATATTCCGTCTTCCACGTGCATCAACAGTAACATGTCTAATTCCTTCTCTTCCTTGAACGTTTTCCAGCAGCAATTTATGTGTAATCAAGATTCTAGCAGAACAACAACTAGCATTGCGGACACAACCAACATGATAATCCTCGTTCCTCGTGCCAAGATAATACATGTGCCTTTTTCTTCCAAGCTTCCTTGTTCTTCGTAGTGCAAGATAAATAATAGTGGTAAAAGAAATAACAACCTGAACTTTCATGATTGATGACGGTAATTGGCTATGATCCAATTGATTTTGTCTCTCCACATGAAGTGGAAATAGTACGTACACTACTTGAATTTGATAACTTCCAACCGAGCAACTCCTTCCTCGATTTTCTGGTTCCATGTTTGCAGCTTATCGTGTGAAGCTGGCGTGTTTTGCTGCAGATTCCCTGATCCCTGTGAATTCTGCAGTCGGTGAATACAGCGGAGGCTACCGCAGGGTTGTAGGATTCCGTGGACTTGTAGATCCACGCAGAGGCAGTATTAAGCCTCAGTACTGTAGGCGGCGGTTCCCACACAGCTAGAGCAGCCTAAATCACACGGCGACAAAATCATCTGACGTGACGGAACGACACCGTCGAACGTGCTGCGTGAGGTGAAGAAGCGAAGCGGAAGCGAGGGAATCATCCGGCGGCTTGGCGCTTGCAAGTTGCAAGATGCAACACAAGAGCACGTGGGATCCTGTAACAGCTAGCGCAGCCTTGACAAGAACGTGATACCTCCATTGTTGATTGATCCGTAGTTCCGTACGCATAGAAAAGCAACTCCAGCACTGCTAATCCCATGACGTGTACACAAGATTTGAAAACTACTTTTTCTCCGATCCAGCAAAGTCCGACGGCAATCGGGGGAAAGTTGACTGGATCAATTCGCAGCGGAAGTTCTCAGCGAATCATCGAGGCAGATACGAGCGCAGCCTCTTATACTGCAACGAACGCACGTCCGGACCGGTTGACGACAGAGATCAGCAAAGTACGGGGCGGCGAACCTAGCTCCGATGCCAATGTTAGATATTTAGGGTTTACGGTCTAACCCCTAATTTCTCTGCGCTTATCCGTGGTGCCACTCACAATTCGCATATTTGAGGCTAGAGATAGGGACCTTCTTATACTATCTTTCCAAAGAGTCCATCTCTTATACAGATAAGATTCCTAGTATTTTCAACTAGTTTTCCGTGATAGACTCCAGACCAAATTACCAACCACGATCAAATATGTCTGTTAACGGATTCTACCCGTTGTGTCCCCGGAGCACGCGCTTGTGAGCAACGCGCCATAATAGAGTGTAAATTTCTCTAATTATGTAGATCAACATTAGGGCTGTAATCTAACTATATGATCTAGCTACTTCCGATTATCACTGTACCCGGGTAGTCTTTCCAATATATATAGCATATTATATTCCACTGATAATCGACCAGCTTCCTTAAGCATATAACTTAAGTACATTCCAACAAGTGATAATTCCATGATAATCATGTAAAGTAATTCCATGCATAAATACATGTATAATTCCATAATAAGGTATTCCGAATATTAGTAATTTCTAGTAATCTGAATATAGTTGCAGGACACATAATTCCAACAATGGCGTCCTATGGGGGCTCGCCAGACAGGTCGCTGTCGCTGCGGCCGTGCGTTCATGGCCTTGCTCCTTCCACGGCAGTGGCGTTTCGGCAGGAAGCGCACGTCGGCAAACGGCGGCAGCTGCATCCATGTCCGCGGCTGTAGGATGTAGTCGAGGCCCTGCTGCTGAGGCCATCGTCGCCGCACGGCGTCCTATGGGGGCTAGCCAGACAGGCCGCTGCAGCCGTGCACTCATGGCCTTGGCGCCTTCCACGACGCACGTCGGCAAACGGCGGCACAAGCGCAACCTCTCAGATAAAGACTATGAGCTCATACATACTATGTACTATTTGATCTACGATGTAAATTATTGGTTTATGATTCATTCCCATTCTTTTCCCCGTTCTTGGTTTTGATACAACGCCTCCATGCAGTTCATCGCCCACCGGCTGACGACAGGACGCGCGCGGGCGCCAGCAGGAAACTATTTCTCCCATCTTCTACTCTATCTATGTGCTTAATTCCACTATTATTTTTTGTGAATTTTGAGTTTGCTAACCACATGTGCCATGCGGTGTGCTTAATTCCACTAAGGGGTGTTTTACTTTACAGGAGTACAGGACCATTTTGACGTATCAGCATCACATCCTGGTAAGTGTCGTCATGCGTGAACAACAATTCCTATTCTTTCTACGCAGTATTGGCACATCTGTACTCCCTCCGTCTAGGTGTGTAAGTCATCTTACGAAAATTAAATAATCCCAAAACACTTAGGCGCGGTGCATTAACTTCTACCTCGTTTCTTGTTTCTTGACATATCAACCAATAAGAGATGTGGGGTGTGCATGCTTTTAATGACTTGAGACTACCAAACACGACATGTATTGGTTAGTTCATTGCATGCAATGCTATTAATTAGCAAATAAATATTAAGTTCTCTCGTTTTTCCCTTCTCCTTGGTCACGGTGCACAACCTAAGATGACTTATTCACCTAGACGGAGGGAGTACTATTAAAGGGAGTCTGCCATAGTTGTCGTCGTCGTGATGGTTACTCTCCTCGTACATCCTCACCTCTCATTGTTTTTTTCCTACCGTCTCGCCTCGACGTGACCCCGCACAGAAAAAAGTCAGTGAAAAAACTCCACGTTCAAACCAGCGCGAAAACCGGAAAGAAACCCACGCCCTCCACCTTCTACCCGACCTGCCACTTTTCATCTCCAGATCTGTCTACCCCGAATCCGAACCACCCCAGCGCCGTTCCTCCCCATCTCTCCTCCGCCGCCATCACCCATCTCTCCTCCCCATTACCTACCACCGCTCCGGCGCCAGGGGTCTATCTCCTTTCCCGCTTCCAAGGGGTGGGTTACTTGCCTCTACTAGCGCCATGGATGGGGCGATGAGTCGACGTCCGCTCTGCACCAACAAGTTTGCCATCTTCGTACTGGACTACTGATCATGGGGCCGGCGGATCTGGCCGTGCAACGAGGCTCTGGGGTTGACCCTCATCCCACCTGCTCCTCCACCTTCGTGGTTGGTGATGGGACTAACGGATATGGCCGTCCCGGGCCTCCGCTAGAGTGAGGTGTAGACCATCATCGCCTCTTCCCCACCACATCTCCTCTGGAAAAGGCATGAGGCTTCGGGTTGATCGGTGTTGGCTGGACCGACGATGACGACGGGCTTGGCGTGGGCTTGGCTTCCTTCCTTCAACTACTTGCAGTGCAATGTGATCTGTCCTGGTCTGTACAGTAGTACTCCCTCCAGTTTTAAATACAAGGCCACTATAAAAAATACAATTTGCATCTATACAAGGCCACTGTCTCTTCCCGAGAAGAATTGATTAGATTTTTTCTTCCCGAGAAGAATTGATTAGATTTTTGCCTCGTACGATGGTGCTTATTAATGCAAACGTTGCATTCAGCCGAGAACGAGGCACCACATGCAACATGTTTAATTCGCTCGGAACACGAGAGATTTTCCACACAATTAATCATGGTATTTAATAGTTGGCTTTGTTTTCTTGGTACCTGAAAAATGGGATAGTGGCCATAGAGGGAGTAGCACTTTTTCCTATGCACTGTTGTGGAGATAAAACACCCAATTCATTGTTTGTTTTGTGAAGTTTGTGATTTCTGCTTCCCATCCGTAATGATCTTTGAATTGCAGTTACACGTATAGGAACCCCTTACTGGCCGCGTGCGCAAGTGCCTACCAGCCGCGTTCGAGGCACACGCCGCTAGTACGACGCTGCTGGTAACAGGTTGCTAGCAGCGTGCGCGCCGCACGCCGCTAATAACCACTCTACCAGCGGCGTGCTGTTCGGACGCCGCTAATAGGAGCCATATTAGCGGCGCGCCATCCTGGATCACACGCCACCAATGACAGAATGCTCTAGTGGCGTTCAACCTTTTGCACATGCTGCTAGTAATAATTTCCCGCATAAAAAAATTAAATTTTATTTATTAAATTTGGCCCGGTTTTGTACCCAATTTTGCTGCCATGGCAGCAAAAAAGGATCAAAATGCTGCCATGCAAAATTTTGTAGCCCAAGATGGTGTCATGGCAGCTTGTTTGAGCCAAAAGGCCGCTCATTATGCTGCCATGGCACCATTTTGTGCTGCCAAATGTAATATGAAGTTTAAGACATGTACTTAAAGGCGGTACTTAACAAAGTACTTGACAACAATTCCAAACAAGAAACAAGGCGGTACTTATAACATTGTACTTAAATAAAGCCTCTCAAAACAACTACTCGCCAGCTTTCGATTTATAGATGGTACGCAGGAAGAGGACCGGTCCTTCATGTCCTAGGTGGAGCACGGCGATCAACTTGTTACCTTCGTCGGTATAGTAGATGACACAAATCTCCTTCCACCCGTTGACGATGAGATGTCCATCTTTTGGTGACGTGGAGTAGGTGCATGCTATGTTAGTCTCGTAAAAGATAACAACTCGCATGTCACCACTACGCTGAGCCTGCATTTGCTCGGGCACCACACGTCGTGGGAGTTTCTGTTGCAAGAACACAAGTGGTAAGGTACATGTATATGTAGTAATCACTCTATTTGATTTACAATTAATACATGAATAACTTGGCATTGAATACAATGCAATTCTTACCAGGAGTGGCCTCCGAATATTGCTCTTGTTCAAGTTGTGCACAAATGGCACAAAGGAACCATCGTACAGGCCAGCATTGCACTCCTGAACAAGGGTCTCAATGATGTCCACAAAGGCTATCACCCGGTCCATCTCTTGCCAAGTAAGAGTCGTGTCTGCAGTGACATGCCTTCCATCTACAATCCTACGAGTTTCCTGGGACACTTTTGAAGTAAGCTGTCCAAATTATATGTAAGCAAGATTAGTTCATGTAAAATAAGCGTTACTCGAATGAATCTATATATTTCATAAAAACTTACACGGAGGGAGCACTGGAATAGTGGGCAAACGCAGCCCGATATCTAGCTCGGGATCGCCAAGAATGTACATGTCGATCTTCATCCAGAGCTCGAACACGTATGTCTTGGCCAATAGTCGCCACTCAAGGCAACCTAAAAAATGTTTGATCTCTTTCATTTTTTATTAAAACCGTGTAGTTGAAGCCCTGTTTAGTTTCGAGGTGGGCATCAACTATGATCTGCTGATGGATTGGAACGTGTAGCATCTCCAGGACCTCAAGCCTCACAAAGCAAGGGATGATCTTAGCAAAATAAAAGGGCAAAACTCAGACATTTGTTAGGCACATCTATGTAAGAAGCCTAAACAGGTTTATGAAATCATCCATTCTTACGAACATACCGTCTTCCACCTGAACTCCTCTCCAAGCACAACAGAGAAGCGATTGGTCCTCATCCACCTTTGCCCCCGTTGGACCACCCTCTCGTACCTTTCAACCCGGCTGTCGCCACACCTGGGACACACTGGGTCCATTTGCTGCGTTCACAACCATTAGAATGTTCAAATGTTAGATAGATGTCAGCTTAATTAAATAATGAAGCGATCAAAGAAGGAAGTGCTTTTACTTGTGGTATTTGGGCTGGTGCATGTAGGGTAACGCAGCAGAAAACAAAAATATTTCCGACCTACGCACCAGCCCAGGACCACTATGGAGACTGCATACAAGGTTTGATCATTTCGTTACCGACTCGTAGCGCAGCGGAAGTAGAGTCGATGACGATCGGCGGTGCAGATCCCCGCAGCTAGGATTTACAACCTCCCAACCGCGAGGATGTATACCCTCGTCTTCCCTTCGGACAGCCCTCCGGGAGGCGGTCGAACAGTCCCCCGAACGGTGTCGCGGACAGCCCTTCGGGAGGACCTTCGAAACTCGAACGGTCACTCGGACAGCCCTTCGGGAGGACTCACAGAACTTGGACCGTCACTTGGACAGCCCTTCCGGAGGCACTCATGAACAGCCCCTCGGGCACTAAGATCGAAACTACGACCTCTCTACAGAGTTGCACACATACGGTGTCATCTATCCGGCAGGGCTTCGCCGTCCAGAACTAGTTCCCACCGGAACCCAGACAGCCTTTCGGCTCTACGAAACTCTTTTCGTGGGAGGGAGAGAGAAGCCAGATCATTGCATGGCACTTGTATGTGAGAAGGGATGAGTGTGGAGGGCTGCCCCTCCACCTCTATTTATAGGAAAGCCAAGGGGTAGGGTAGTTATCCAATAAAACCCAAAGGCATATGAGGGAAGTCCTTCCACAAGGACCTAAAGGAGAAACCAAGGAACAAGAGGGGCTCCAAGGTGGAGCCCCTAGTGTGGCCGGCCACTCCCCCATGAGGCCCCCCCCCCCAAAGGGGGTTCTCATCCATCCACATCACCTTCTAGAAGCCTTTAGCAAAAGCCCTAAAAGGTGGCTTCCAAAAATTATCCAAAAAGCACTTTCACTATTCACGACGACATTTTTCAGCGTCCGTTCGAACTGAAAATATTTATGTGGGCTTAGAACAATTCTAGTACCCACTAAAATAATTTTCAACGCGTTCTGGAACAATTCCAGATTAGTGATTTTCATCTGCGAAAAGCATCTGAAGCGGTTCCGGCAGCTCCGAAACATTTCCGGTTTTTCTTCCAGAAAATTCCCAGAAGTTTCCAGAATGATTCTGGCACCCTCCAAGAATTATCAGGCATGTGCCGAAACCAATTTGACTTAATGGTATCCTCTGAATCAACTTTTCAGTTTCACCGGAACTCATCCGGTGACCTCTCTCTGCGGAACTTTTCCGCTGTCCGAAACTTTTCGGTGTCCGAAACTTTTTCGGTGATTTTCTCTCAGACTCCCTGTCTAGTATTCAGCAGATAGATGACCCTTAAGCGTGTGACCCTATAGGTTCGGTGAAGTATAGACATGACACGGAACCCCTTCCGATCAATGATCAACATCGGAGCCGTGGACACCCATATTGACCCCTATACCCACACGAATGAATATTCGAGTGAACCTCCAGTTGCCGTGTGCTATTCCTGTTGCTTCGCGATATGTTACAAATACCTGAGGTGAGACATGTTGGCATTCCCGTGGATCAACAACTTGTCCACTATGCTAGTTACCTCGTTACCGGTATTGTTCTCTTTTCTCGTTACCGTGTTCGGCATCCCCGTGATCAAATCACAAAGTGTCTGGCCAGACGATGATGGATACCGTAACACCGAGAGGGCCCAGAGATATCTCTCCATCGTCGGAGGAGCAAATCCCAATCTTGAGCTATCAAGTTACTTGACATACTTTTCCCATGAACCCGTAAGCCGCCGTAATAGCCACCCATTTACGGATGACGTTTAACAAACCCCAAAGTTCATGAAGCAAGCATGAAGAAACTCGATACTCTCATGGTCTGAGGAATCATGCAAACGTTAACCATCTCTGTGTTATTAACCATTAACTTGTGACGAATGAATCTCATAGCATAACACCAATCGGGTCGATTCAACACAAATGTTCTTCTAACATTGTGCCCTCAAAGTTGATGGCATAGACATGCCCATGATTGGGAAAACATAATCATCATGCAACACTTGAGCTAGTCTTAGAGGCATGACTAGGAATACATTTTACCGTTTATTATTCCACACGTGCACATGGGTTTTCCCCAGAGCCTTTATGGATATACGGGCTCGGGAACCACAACAGTTATAGCATGGAACATAAACCTAATTATGAACACGGAGATAAATAATAACATTTATTATTGCCTCTAGGGCATATCTCCTACAGACTCCCACTTGCACTAGAGTCAATAATCTAGTTAATGCTAATGCACTTTACACCTGTGGCACACTGGTGTAAATATGCTTCGCTTGTGGTATAGCCTGATGTCCAACGGATCTGACGACTTCAGCTCCGTGTGTATCTTTGCATATCCTCGCGTCTTCACGCTTTCACAAAATTCATATTTTGTGTGGACTTGGCTTGGTATGTATGCGAATCACAGGTCGAACCTGGATTCCTCAGACTGAGTTATGGAGCAACTACCTGTAGTAGTGTCCCATTGACAAAAGCCATCTTGGAACCATACTAAGTTCATGAATGAACTATATGATTCAACATCTTCTTTGTCGCTTTTAAAAGTGGCAACATACTTTGCCTCTGTTATAGAATTCGCCACAGTAACTTGTTTGGAACAATTTCCAACTGCCGTGCCACCATATTGTGTATTACACAAAACCCTTAACTTAAATCGAAAATCGCTTGGAGCATGGATGAAGACTGTATCGATGTAACCTTTTACAACAAACTCTTCATGATCTCCGCTTGCGAGAAAACATGTCATCAGTGCTACTATAGTACTCAATGACCCTTTTTCACTGTTGTCCCATGATCAGTACTTTTGATCACTTTGGTATCTATACTTGCAACATCTTTGGAGTATTGGACATATCTGGTTGTTTTACATACCATGGAATACATGATTAATCCAAACACAAGAGTGTGTGGAATCTCCATCATGTATATTGCTCATCAGTGTTTTGGGACACCGAGTCTTGCAAAAACTCTTTCCATGTGACTTCGGCAAGAATCACTCCTTGACGTTTTTAATGCTAAAAGGTTTTAGCATTTTGTCAATATGTATCTTTGCTCAGCCCCATTAGGTAAATCTATCTCCATAGATCATCATGCCTAATATAAAGGCTATTTAGCCCAGGCACTTCATCAAAAAACTATTTTTTAAATGAAGTCCTAATTCGTGTCAAGAAATTTATTTCCAATTAACAATGTGTCAAGCACACAACGTTTCTAGAAATATTATTATGCTCCCACTTACTTTCTTGAATCATAAGCATCTTCGTTACCCATTGATGAAGTCAAAACCCCTTTGACTATATCATCAAAACACGAAGATTCCAACTCCATTTTGCTCTCTTCTATCCATCGCTGGAACTCTGAAGTTTGCATACTTACTAGCATCCTTTTGACTGACAAAATACCTTGGATTGTATCACATGCAAGTCCTTGGTTTTATTTCCATCAGATGGAAATCCTTTCGTCATCCTTGTTTCATATCTCATGATTGAAATATGTATTAATTGCTAGTTCAACCCGAACCAACTTTAAGCATCGCTACGGTGAAGCAACCTCATCGTAGTCAACTCCTTGAACTTGTATATTGCAACAAGTCGAGCTTTATGGATAAAACATTTTTATTCATATCAGTTATAGTTCCATAAATATTCGTCAGACTCTAAGTCTTCCGAAAGGTGTATCAAGGTTTTAATCTTGAATCACTTATATGGAAACTATCTCGGATTGTATTGGCATTTAGCCAATTCCGGAGTCAGGGCCCATCAATGCTTCCTTGTGTATCGTAGGTATACTGTTGTCTAACAACAATATCTCATTTGCGCACCTGAGAGGTTTGCACGAGCCTTGCCTACGTGGTCCAGCTGCAAGTTCGACCGAAGTCCATACATTTTATTGTAGAGACTTCCGTATCAGTCGCAGTAGGAAACTCTGGAATTACTTCCAAGGTCTCTTTCCTTTGATCTGATGACGAAGATACTGTTTATCTCGTCGAGTTGCACTATTCTCCCACTCACCTTTTTGAAAGAACCATTTTCTTCAAAAAGCATACCGTTCTTTGTGGCAAACCTATTTGCCTTGGTATAGTGAGGGAGGAATACCCAACATTTTGGGATAACCTACAAAGCAGCACTTGTCTGATTTGGAATAGGTTTGTAACCTTTTACACAAGCCCCATATTCCAAATGTTTAAGAAAAGATATAACATGGTTGGGCGTACCATACCATGGCGTCATTTCAACAGACCCGATGGAGCTCTTTTCAGTGTAAAAGCCGCAGTCTCTAAAGCATCACCTTTTAAAAGGGATAATGGCAAATTTATTTATGTCATCTTTGATCTTACCATGTCATAAATGGTTCGATTACATCTTCACGGACTTTCCACTCACAGTGGTGTTCCGGGAGGTGTAAGTTATGAAACTCTTTTCACAACTCATCAGACATTCGCTAAACTTGTAACTCAAATATTTCTTTCTGCAATCGAATTGTAGAAACATAATTTTCTTGTTACAATAACTTCTACTTCATTTTGAAAACCTTTCAAATGATTTCAAAAGATCCAGACTTACGTCTCATCAAGTAAATATCCATATATCTACTTGAGTCATTTCTGAAGATAGATAAATCCACTACTTGCAACAACATTGATTGGACTACATACATCAAAATGTATGATCACCAATAAGTTCTTTGCTCGTTCCTTATGGCCTGTGAACGGTATTTCAGTCACTTCACTTTTCGGAGGAAAGTTGCAAGTGTCAGATGATTCAAAATCAAACGACTTTAAAATCCATCGTAATGGAATTTATCCATGCGGGTTTCTCCAATGTGACCAAATGCAGTGCCACACTTGTGTGGTATTCTTTTAGTCTTACGACATTTAGCGTCAGTGTTATGGATGTATCATATTACTATCAATATTCATAACATACATCCCATCTGGATGGAAGCATGGCTCTAAATGTTATTCATAACACTGAACAACAATTGTTCTTTTATGAACAACCCTTTTGCAACAACATTGTGCAAGGGGCTAGAGTGTAAAACTCTAAAATGAATTATGAAAGTAAATCCAGAGGTAATATATTAATATCATTATTCATAACATACATCTCATTCTCAATGAAAGTATGGCCCTTATGTTATTCATAACTTCGAACATAAAAAGTTCTCTTATGAACAACCTTCTTGCAAGACACCTTATGCAATGGGCTAGAGTTTGTGAAACTCCAAACGAATTATAAAAATAAATACAGACGGTAATACACCGATGGAAGGTATAGTAACATTTACTATGTTCCCCGTGTATACCTAAAACTCATTTCTGGCTAGTCTTTCAGGCCATAGTAGTTCTTACATCGAGTTGCAACAGAAAGCAATCGAGCGGGTATCTTTGTGATTAACTCACAATACCCAAGAATCAGTGATTAAGAATTTAATCATAATTCCCAAGGACTATATCTTTGACCAGCCTTCTATACATCAAAAACTTGTATGACATTCATACATGAGCTGGATATTCCAGTCTCCTTTCTTTCTGCCTTTATACTTCTAACAGTTTAACTTTCAGTATTTCTCCTACTCTCAGAAAAAGCACCGAACTTAAGAGTGGCGTTAGCCCCGGACTTCCTAGGCGTGAAAGTCTTACTAACACCCTTCGGACACTTCCTTTCTCTTCAAGTTGTTGTTTTATTCACCTTTCATCATATGATAGGCGTTCTTCTGGATCCCTCTCTTATCAGTCTAATGCATAGTAAACTCCTTTACTAATAGTTTGCAAACAAACATTGCTTTGGATATCTCATATCTTGTAGCCTTTGTCTGTCTTTGAAAATGATTTTCAGATTCCATGAATATCACATAACTATCCAAACTTTCGAAGTTCGGGTCTCATGGAAGCAAATGTATTGCACTTGACTGAAACAGAATTCTAGCTTTTGGATCGAAGGACGAGAGTCACATGATCCATAGCATAAGCGAAAGAATACCGAAAGTATGCGATAGGACAAAGTCCTTCTCGGCACTCTTGAGGACAATCCTCACATTACGTTACCAACCGTAAAGTTTTAACCAGATATTTAACAGCTATTCAATTTTAATAGGGAAGGTGGAAATGCGAGCCATTATTCTACAACTATTAGCAAACCACACTTAGACAGTGTTCATAATTAATTGCACTGAGAATTAAACAAGTTAATTCAACAGTGCGCTCCCACTCAAATCAATATCTCTCATAATTGATTGTGAGTGATTCAAGATCCGCATTTCAATTCAACGCCATTGATGGTAGCATCACTGATGACGAAAATCTCAATCGGTAGGCAAACTTGCCAATCACATCTCTATGTGACTCTTGTTCATCTTTCGATGCGTGTGTTCCGAGCTCATGACTTTCATGCCTGAACGTCAAGACAACCAAGTGATCTCGCTGCGAGGTCTCAACTCACCCGCCTCACACATCCCTAATCGTTCGTACCCATGTTAGCATGTGATACCCCGAAAAGTTAGGTGTCGTGACGGTGCTACACTTGGGAGAAAACTAACTACTTGATATTTTTGTGAGAGATCACCCTAATAAAAGCGACTACCACGCAATCAAGAAGGGTGCAACATAAGGGATAAACATCTCAGGCAATTCATAATAGCATGATATGGTATAGCCCTTTCTGACGGAGAAGTCTTGTATTCCTTCGTCTTCGGCATTCACGTCGGTGATCACCTTCGCGAAGATTGCCACCACCTTGTCGATGCAGCAGATAATATTGCTATCTCTATACCTAATAAAATAATGCATTACACAAGGTTGACACACAGGTCATTTAAAGTGCAATCATATGGCTCCAGCCATCATGCCGAATCATGACACGCAGGTCATGTTAATCAATTTACATTATATAGTCATCTCATACATAATCAAATTATTATGAGCACTGCTATACCACATCACATGCACATGTAAACCCTCCTGCAAAACCAAGTTAGACGCCTCTAATTGGTTCATGCAAAAAAAACTAGTTTTACGTGGCTTCTAAGGTTTCGAAACAAACCGAAGCTACCAACGTCCATCATCAAGTATGATAATTCAAGTCGCTAGATTAACTTTCCAGGGTGTATGAAAACCGAGATAATAAAATCTCGAGCCCCATACTAAATTCGTCATACGCATGACCCCCGTGCAGATCATATCTGCATTGCCCTTTCGTCTGCGAAATTTCATCTTTGTTTTTAACTACGGTGGAATTCAATGAACTGTTAGCACTTCGTTGATCAATCAGGATCGCGGATTGCCAGAACATTGAAACTCCACCATGCTGTTATCAAGATCAGAAATATGCGCATTCCAGGGAAGCAACAAGAACATCGGGCAACAGATTTCATCTGCTACCCGCACAAATAATTTTTAGTAATAGAACTCATCTACTACCTAATTATTTTGTGCAACACCCATACATCTCCATGTATTCTAGATCGCAACCTGCATCTACGCATAGCACGGCTCATGATGCCACTGTAGGGTAACGCAGCAGAAAACAAAAATATTTCCGACCTACGCACCAGCCCAGGACCACTATGGAGACTGCATACAAGGTTTGATCATTTCGTTACCGACTCGTAGCGCAGCGGAAGTAGAGTCGATGACGATCGGCGGTGCAGATCCCCGCAGCTAGGATTTACAACCTCCCAACCGCGAGGATGTATACCCTCGTCTTCCCTTCGGATAGCCCTCCGGGAGGCGGTCGAACAGTCCCCCGAACGGTGTCGCGGACAGCCCTTCGGGAGGACCTTCGAAACTCGAACGGTCACTCGGACAGCCCTTCGGGAGGACTCACAGAACTTGGACCGTCACTTGGACAGCCCTTCCGGAGGCACTCATGAACAGCCCCTCGGGCACTAAGATCGAAACTACGACCTCTCTACAGAGTTGCACACATACGGTGTCATCTATCCGGCAGGGCTTCGCCGTCCAGAACTAGTTCCCACCGGAACCCAGACAGCCTTTCGGCTCTACGAAACTCTTTTCGTGGGAGGGAGAGAGAAGCCAGATCATTGCATGGCACTTGTATGTGAGAAGGGATGAGTGTGGAGGGCTGCCCCTCCACCTCTATTTATAGGAAAGCCAAGGGGTAGGGTAGTTATCCAATAAAACCCAAAGGCATATGAGGGAAGTCCTTCCACAAGGACCTAAAGGAGAAACCAAGGAACAAGAGGGGCTCCAAGGTGGAGCCCCTAGTGTGGCCGGCCACTCCCCCATGAGGCCCCCCCCCAAAGGGGGTTCTCATCCATCCACATCACCTTCTAGAAGCCTTTAGCAAAAGCCCTAAAAGGTGGCTTCCAAAAATTATCCAAAAAGCACTTTCACTATTCACGACGACATTTTTCAGCGTCCGTTCGAACTGAAAATATTTATGTGGGCTTAGAACAATTCCAGTACCCACTAAAATAATTTTCAACGCGTTCTGGAACAATTCCAGATTAGTGATTTTCATCTGCGAAAAGCATCTGAAGCGGTTCCGGCAGCTCCGAAACATTTCCGGTTTTTCTTCCAGAAAATTCCCAGAAGTTTCCAGAATGATTCTGGCACCCTCCAAGAATTATCAGGCATGTGCCGAAACCAATTTGACTTAATGGTATCCTCTGAAACAACTTTTCAGTTTCACCGGAACTCATCCGGTGACCTCTCTCTGCGGAACTTTTCCGCTGTCTGAAACTTTTCGGTGTCCGAAACTTTTTCGGTGATTTTCTCTCAGACTCCCTGTCTAGTATTCAGCAGATAGATGACCCTTAAGCGTGTGACCCTATAGGTTCGGTGAAGTATAGACATGACACGGAACCCCTTCCGATCAATGATCAACATCGGAGCCGTGGACACCCATATTGACCCCTATACCCACACGAATGAATATTCGAGTGAACCTCCAGTTGTCGTGTGCTATTCCTGTTGCTTCGCGATATGTTACAAATACCTGAGGTGAGACATGTTGGCATTCCCGTGGATCAACAACTTGTCCACTATGCTAGTTACCTCGTTACCGGTATTGTTCTCTTTTCTCGTTACCGTGTTCCGGCATCCCCGTGATCAAATCACAAAGTGTCTGGCCAGACGATGATGGATACCGTAACACCGAGAGGGCCCAGAGATATCTCTCCATCGTCGGAGGAGCAAATCCCAATCTTTGAGCTATCAAGTTACTTGACATACTTTCCCATGAACCCGTAAGCCGCCGTAATAGCCACCCATTTACGGATGACGTTTAACAAACCCCAAAGTTCATGAAGCAAGCATGAAGAAACTCGATACTCTCATGGTCTGAGGAATCATGCAAACGTTAACCATCTCTGTGTTATTAACCATTAACTTGTGACGAATGAATCTCATAGCATAACACCAATCGGGTCGATTCAACACAAATGTTCTTCTAACATTGTGCCCTCAAAGTTGATGGCATAGACATGCCCATGATTGGGAAAACATAATCATCATGCAACACTTGAGCTAGTCTTAGAGGCATGACTAGGAATACATTTTACCGTTTATTATTCCACACGTGCACACGGGTTTTCCCCAGAGCCTTTATGGATATACGGGCTCGGGAACCACAGCAGTTATAGCATGGAACATAAACCTAATTATGAACACGGAGATAAATAATAACATTTATTATTGCCTCTAGGGCATATCTCCTACAGTGCACACATATAGAAAGTGCTCCTTCAATTGTCAAGAACAAGAAAGAATGTCTAAATAAGTTTCTTATATGCAGAGAGCATACTGAAATCCTTATGAAAGGGCAATTAATAAACCATGTCAACACTGATGCCTAGCTTAATGAGATGTGCTTTGAGAGAAAAATGCATATTTGCAAGCATCTAGTTTACTGCAATAAAGGGTGGTAGTCTAGAATGGTACTTGGCATAGCATTGCTAAATGTAGATTTCCAAACATTGGCTGAATCCTAAAACGATGTACGAAAATATCAGGTTATCAAAGACCATAGCTATAGTACTGTTCAGATTGTCTTATGCTCTTAAGCCACAACACCAAAGCCATTTTAATTAACAGCGAAAAGAATAAGCCACAATCAAGTTGTACTAGAAGCAGCGACAACACCGAATCCATTTGATTAATTGATCCACATGCATGAGATTCCATTACACAGCACAAACATTTATTGCAGTACATGTGGGATCATGTAATTCTATACTTTATTTATATATGTGCACATATTGTTAATTCAATATTTGGAACACACAATAGTTACAAAAAGGAACTTATCGGTACAACATACATATATGCCTTATAGTCGATGCTAGATTCCTCTTGCTCTTGTGAGTTGAATAGCAGTGGGATACGATTCCACTTACTTTCACACATAGACAAAGACATGGTCACCTCAAAATCAAATAGTTGTCCAGTTCATTGCAATAGCTAGGGAAGCAACTAAGTAAAAAAAATCAGGCTTTTTGCGTGTTTACTTGCTTGTGTGCTGCAGATGGAGGAAGCGGTTGAGCATCGTCGGCCGGCGGGGCAGGGGCGGCGTCAGTTGGGCTGGGAAGGCACCGATGTCGGCCGGGGCAGGGATGGCGCATCATCGGGCGGGGAGGCATCGGCCGGCCGGGGCAGGGGCGGCGTCGATCGGTCTGGGCATCGGCGTAGGCAGGGGAGGGCGGCTGGCGCGGGGAGGGAGAGAGGCGCGGGGGAGCGAGAGGGAGGCGAGTGAGGAATGAGGGAGTGCGGGCGCGGGGAGAAATATTTCCATAGGACCGCGCGGGGGTGATGGTTTGTATGCCGACATACCAACGGCGTGCGACTCACCAGGCGCGCCACTGATATGCACTTGTTAGTGGCTCTCCCGATGGACGGCACATGCTGCTAGTAAAGATACTAGCAGCGTGCAATATAGAACCGGGTGCTGCTAGTAACATTTTAGGATTTTAGGGGTTTAGCCCCAATTATGGGTGTTTGTTTTTCAAGTTTTTGCTATAAAAGTTTTTTTAGTGTACATTTAGGTGTTTTTGATAAAAATAATTGAAAATACAAACATTTTAATGGGATAAATCAAACAGAGCAATTTTTTGTAAATTGTTTTTGAATTTAAAAAAATGTAAACGCCCTCTGAAAAATTTGAAACTTGGCATGGTGTCATTATAAGACCACTCGAAGCTGTGGTTAAAATGTCAAAGTACTACACAAAAATTTTGATATACGTTCCTTAGAAACCGGAGGGATATCCACTGGAGATTCGAAGTTTCAAAGGGGGCCAAGTGTCCGGTTTGAGAGAAAGATGGTACTGTTGTTATTTAGTTGACTTCAAAAGTTTGTATACATGTAATATACACCATTTATAGGTACATATCCAATTTTGGGATTTATTTGGGGCTGTTTTTCCATTTGAAGGGAATTTAATGTAATATTAGCGACGTGCGCCATGTAGCCAGCGCCGCTGGTATAAAACATATTAGAGGTGCGCACTGGAAGCACACGCCACTAGTAGTTTCTCTATATATGTCGTACGCCGGCGGCACAGTGCCGTCCAAACCTTTTCCCGCCCCACTAGTAGAAAACTGACCTTTCATCTGGAGCACTAGTCCCGGCCGGGTTTGGGCCTGGGACTAATGTGAGTATTAGTCCTGGTTCCAACGGCTAGGAGCGGATGGGGGCACGGCCAGGATTAGTCCCGGTTCAAATGGGACCTCTAGTCCCGGTTGGTGATACCAACCAGGACTAAAGGGGTTGCGGCAGGCTGGGGCCCCTGCGGGCCCCTTTAGTCCCGGTTGGTATCACCCACCGGGAGTAAAGATAGACCTTTAGTCCCGGTTGGTATCACCAACCGGGACTAAAGTCTTCCCTATATAAAGCTGCTTTGTCCAGCCCGAGTCCAAGCTTTCTCTCCTCTCTATTTCCTTCCCCAAGCTCGAGTCATCCTCCATTTTTGCCAAGATTTGTCAATATTGGAGGCACCCCATCTATCCAAGGGTTCTAACAGGTTAGCAACTTCATCCTTTCATCTCTCATTGCTAGTTTAGCTCGTTTCATGCTCTATAAGTATAGTGATTTGTGGGTTTTAGTTTGGGAGTAATTATGTGGGAGTTTATTTGATTTATATGCAATTTGAGCTCAAATTAACTTCTTAGTTTTCATATGTGTAGGTGTCGTTTACTTAGTGCCTTCCCATCCCCGTCCTCACCACCGTCGATCGCCCGCGCCGTCCCGTTGCCGGCACCACCTTGGTGAGCCTCTTGTTCTTATCCTTTTTGTAAAAAAAATCTTATTTGTATGATTTAGATAGTTACTTGTATAATTTTCTTACTTGTATGATTGTTTGTTATATATAGTGCCATTGTTTTGATATCCGTCCCCGTCGGCCCTCGTCCGGTTTATGATTCGGATGTGGTATATTATCTTTTATAACTATTTGTTTCATTTCGTGTTTATGACAATTATGCCCATCAAGTTGACATAGATATTTTTATCTAGGAGGTATGTGAACCGGAAATTGCAACCGACCCTCTTATCGAGAAGTTAAATTTAGTTGAAAAAGAAAATGATTATTTGAAAGAAAAATTGAAAAGAATTGAAGAAGAGAAGATGAAATTGGAGTTGTATGTTGCGGATGTCGTCGATGATCACAAGATCAAGATGGATGCAATGCGCTTGAAGATTAGAAAGAGTAGAAAATATGCCATTAATAAAGAGGCATGGTATCATTATGTTGTTGGATCAATTATTACCTTAGTTGCAATTTTGATCGCATTTGTTATTGTATTTAAATGCTTTAGATAGTTGTATGTTATTTTATGAGAAGTATGTATGAACTTTATGTATATATTTTTGCAGTAATAACATTTGGTCACTACTCTACTTTGGTTTTAATGTGATGAACTTGTATTAATTTGGTCACTTCGATGTTGTGTAATGAAGATGAGCCGCCAATGGATGTACGATGACCGACACTCTCCCGAGTTCATTAATGGCCTGCATAATTTTATGCATGTGGCTGAGACAAACAAGCGGAATGGTTTTATGTGTTGTCCATGTGGTGTCTGTAAGAATAATAAGGATTACTCTACCTCAAAAATCCTTCACAGCCACCTGCTTCAGTCCGGTTTCATGTCCGGCTATAACTATTGGACCAAGCACAGAGAAAGAGGGTTATAATGGAAGACAATGAAGAAGAAGAGGATGATGACAACTATCCTAGGTTCCCTGAATACGATGGTACTACAATGGGGGAAGCTGAAGAAGAGGCACCAGATGAGCCCGCTGATGATCTTGGTCGGGCCATTGTTGATGCAAAGAGAAACTATGAAAGTGAAAAGGAGAGGTTGAAGCTGGAGCGCATGTCAGAGGATCACAAAAAATTGTTGTACCCAAATTGCGAAGATGACAAGAAAAAGTTAGGTACCACACTGGAATTGCTGCAATGGAAGGCATAGAATGGTGTATCTGACAAGGGATACCATGAAGAGGATATCTTCGACATCATACGCTCCTCCCAAAACCAAGAGAATGAACCAGATGACGGTTCACAATTTCTAAACTACTCCGGTGAGGGACTTGAGCAAGAACCAAGAGACAAAGGGCAAACAAACAATGATGGCGAAGAAAATGTTAGACAATTAACAAAGTCCGGTGAGGTATATATATATTAGGCCTCTGGTGATCATTAGATGTATTAATTGATTTGTATATATATATTAATGAATCTTTCTTCTTTTAGCACTCCGGATTGAGCCAATCTCCTAGAAGTGTACGAGGCCGGGCAAAAAAGTTGGGCGATGACATAAAGTTCAACATCGATGAAGTCGCAGAAGATGGCGAACCGATTGCTCCTGAACAGAATGCCCGTAAATTTATAAATCAATGCGGAGTTATTGTTAGGGACAACATCCTGATCACCATTCGAGAATGGAATAGGACAAAGGTAGATCAAGGAGTTAGTTATGTCGATGAAAGATCGAAAATTTTGCTTTGGGATACGCTCATGTCACATTTCAACCTACCAAAGGGTCTCACATATGGCAAACGGTTGAAAGTCAAGCAGTTTGTTCTTAAGAAGATGGCCACATAATTCCAGAGCTGGAAGAAAAGATTATACAGCGACTACATCAAGGCAAAAAAGAAGACTCCAGAATTCACTGGAGCACTAGAGAAGATAAAAGATCACTGGGACGCATTTGTGGAGTACAAGGAATCGGATGAAGCTCTGGAAAGGTCGAGAAAAAATAAGATAAATGCTAAGAAAAAAGAGTATCACCATGTTCTGGGGACAGGTGGCTACAAGAGAGCCGTGCCTAAGTGGGAAGCAGCTGAGGCCAAGATGCTTGCTGAAGGGGTCATTCCAGCTATAGCGGATTGGCCCCAGAGGTCCAAGCATTGGTTTTATGCGCATGGGGGACAGTTGGACCCAGTGAAAGGGCTGATTATTGAAAAGGCAGATCTTAAAACAGCCTCAGACGCTTTACTTCAAGCAATAGAAGATGCTCAAAAGGGGTTGTTCCAGCCCGAGAGAGAGAATGACGAGCTTACACGCGCCCTCAAGAATCCTGAACACGGAGGACGAACACGAGGCAAAGGCATTGTTCCGTGGGTTCAGGGGTTTTCAGAGTGGAACGACACTTATAGAAGCCATCAGAGAAAAAAGAAGCAGGATGCAGACCGGCTTCAGAAGATAGAAACAAAGAACGAGGAGTTGGAACATATGTTAAAGCGGCAGCAGGAGCAACTGGACACAATTAGCCAGCAAAGGGCATCTCCACGGCAGGAGCAAGCAGTTCCAGCATTGGATAGTACCGTCCCATCTATGCGGAAAAGCAGCTTGGGTTCCACGGGGGTACGGGCCGATGATGCACTGCTGGCTCGCTACCTTGTGGATGATAGCAAAGAGAGGACAAATTGTGAGCTACACCAGAAAATGAAGAACATATCCATGAAGGTGGTGGTCGGCGTTGCTTTACTGAATGCACCTGAAGCAACCATCCATGGCAATCTGATTCCAGCTGGCTATGCTCGTGTCGGGGTGGATGAAGTTCTGCCGGGATATGACTCACTAGAGCTTGACATTCCTGGAGGTGAAGGGGAGCAGACACTGGGAGAAGTCATACATGGTGTCATTATATGGAGAAAGGAATGCATCGTGTTTCCAAACTCGGCGCCAAGGCCACTGACTCCTCCGAGTAGCAATACACCTCTATGTCCACCCCAACTCGAGAGGGAGCCCAGCACGAGTCCATATCAATCTCCGCCGCGTTAGCCGACTCCACCCCCTATGTCCCAGCAGGGCCAAAAGCGGAAGAAAGCTAAGAAGAAAGCCAACGATGAGCCTCCTGCCAAAAAGAAGTTAGTTTATGATATGACTGATGAGGAAACCAAAACGGTCGTGGTTTCCAAAGTGAAGTCCCATTTTGCACCGAAACCGCCCCCGCCGCCAAAGGAGAAAATACCTACGAAAACCATAAAGAACTTTGTGGACTTTCTTGAGCGACAACCGGGACATGTGGAGAATAGGCCATCAGACTATGACCGCTCCATTAGGACGTCATATGAACAAATGCAGCAGTCGAGACGTAGAAGTAGTAATAAAAGCGGGAAAACAGTTCCCCAGCTCGGAGAACAGGCAATGCAATCGATCCCCCCGCTCAAGGTGATTACCGATAAGGTAACCGACGCTGCTAGAGACATTGGTATCAGTGTTGATCAACTCCTAGGCACCGAGGAAGTCCCCGTGGCTGATGTAGCATGGCAATATGCCCCCGGGAAAACTCTGGTCAGACCTGAGCAGGTCCCGCATCTATCAACACAAATGCGAAGATTGCATGAGTGGTACATGATAGAAGTAAAGAACGGGTGAGAGATGCTCATGGTGAAAGTCAAGGAAGCGCATTACTTCTATGAAAATGAGCTATGCATTGAGTTTCCAGAAATTTTTCAGTTATACAATCAAGACTCACTCGACAAATCTATCGTTAGTTGCTATTGTCTGTAAGTGATTTCTTTCTGTAATTTAAGTCTCTAGCTCAGCTCGTTCATTACCTGTAATTATCCTCACTATATTCTTTTGTACGCTATTATGCAGAATGAAGATTCTCGAATGCAAAAGAGATGGAATCTATGACATTGGGTCCGTTGACCCATATATCATTAATGAAAAAATGATACAAGACCACCCCAAAGACTCAGAGGCTAACTTGCTAAGGTTTATGAAGGCACAAAATACCAGAATAGAAATACTATTTCCTTAGAACTTTAAGTGAGTGTTACAGTCTTGTACTACAAATCCTATTTTGCTTACTCGATGTTAAGTGTAGTTGATGAGTTATGCATGCCTGCCTATATAAACGTGTGCGCAGGTACCACTGGATCCTGCTAATCATTAAAGTTGACGCTGGAACTGTTGAAACCCTGGACTCACTAGGTAAAGACCCTCAAGAATACACCAGCGTGTTTAGGATGCTCGACAGGTAATGTCAATCATTATCGCACTATATCGGCCTCTTTCGTTCATTTCCTGATATCAAGTAATTAATAACTTCTTTATTCATTTTCTTTGCCGAGCAGGGTTTGGAAACGGTTCATCAATGATGTTGTCGGTGAATGGAAACTGGAGCTGCGTTGGCGACGGCCCAAGGTAATTAAGTAGTACTAGCTAGGTCTGCGCATCTCGATAATTCTAGTTTCAATACCATTATCATGCTTGATTATTATCTGATTGAATTCTATTCTCGCAAAGTGCATGAGGCAGAAACAGGGGACTAATTTATGTGCATACTACGTTTGCGAGAACATTCGCATGACGACCGAATGGCGCAGAGATGTAAGACAACTTCAGGTACGTAAACACTATTCACATTTTTTTTATGATGATCTAATATATATACACACAACTAATATATTCATATTGATCTCCTTCTTTAAAGATGGAAGAGATGCGGGAGAAGCTCCTACCAGAGAACCGCATATGAGCAATTCAAGAGGAAATTGTGGGTTTTTTGCTTATGGAGGTCATATCTGAAAGCGGAGAATACCATTGCCGCTAATGCCTGCATGTAATGATCTCCAAATTGTAGGAGAAATTATATGTACCAAATTGTATATATATATATATATGTATGGTCGTACGAGAAATTATATTATATATGCATAACGTGTACAGTATGTAGTAGCGTAAAATATGTTTGAAATGAAAAAGAATTGATTGGAAAACACAAAATGAAAAGGAAAAATAACCCATAAACCCTAAAATCCTAAACCCCAACACAAAATCCTTAGTTCCGGTTGGTCTCACCAACCGGGACTAAAGGTCCTCCAGCCCCCGGTGCTAGCTCATGGCCATGTGGAGGGACCTTAGTCCCGGTCGGTGTCACCAACCGGGACTAAAGGTCCTCCAGCCCCCGGTGCAAGCTCATAACCATGTGGAGGGACCTTAGTCCCGGTTGGTGTCACCAACCGGGACTAAAGGTCCTCCAGCCCCCAGCGCACGCTCGCGGCCACGTGGAGGGACTTTAGTCCTGGGTTGTGGCCAACCAGGACTAAAGGGTGGGGGCCTTTAGTCCCAATTTCATTGTCCCGGTTGGTGACCCGGGACTAAAGGCCGTTGCCAACCGGGACTAAAGCCCCATTTTCCCTAGTGCCTGGGTCTCTCTCGCGTCTCTCAATTCTAACATGCGCTCTCTTGCCTCTCGCGCGCGCTCTCTCACTTCTCGTGGACTCTCTCGCGTGAGCTAGCTAGCTAGCAAGCTCTGGGCCGGCGAGCGGCGGCTGCCTTTCGGCGTGACGCCAGTGGAGAGGTTCCGACTACCCCAGCCATGGCCTTGGGCCCTCCATTGGCGTCACACCAGGAGGAAGTCGCTCTGAACGTGACGTTGATGGCTCGCCGGCGTATATCCTCCGGCCGGCAGCATGCGCACGTTTTTTTTTAATCTGACAACTTATCAGCGTGCAGAAGAATTACACGCAGCTAATGGCCACTAAAATCAGCAGCATGCACCATAGCCACATGCCGCTAATAGTTTCTGTTCGGCACTCCTCGGGTGGGGTGATACACTAGTGGTGTTCAATGTTGTCGCACGCCACTGATATGCATCCTATTAGCGGTGTGCAACGCTATGTGACACGCGGCTGGTATTTTGGCAAAATAGCGGCGGCATAACTTTATTGGTGCACGCTGCTAGTAGCAAAATCTTATAAGGGGTTCCTGCACTAGTGTTAGATGTTTTCCTCTGAAGTCAGTGTTGCCCTGATGTGTGAAAGGACGGATATTTGATAGTCAATTCATTTTTTCTGTATTACTCCCTCCTTTCCGGTTTAGAAGACCCAATTCAAAAATCTCCCCAACCAAGATAGATGGTGAGTGGTGAAATAAATTTCGTAGATTGTAAAAGGACTCAAGTAGTACCCTCGTTTTTTCTCAAAGAATCATGTTTACCGATGCATTAATTGCAATGCATGCATGTGTGACCACTAAATGACCACACACTTTTACATGCATTCGTGAGTTTTTTTTTTTCATCCTTGCATGCAACAATTTAATGCGCATCGAAATCTGAACAAGTGATCGGGAGCAATAAAAATGACACTAACAAAATGGAAAAATGAAAATTTTGAGATATGCCCTCTAAACCGGAGGAAGGGGGGTAGCAAAATCAGCTAATCATATTTTCTACAAGTGTACGGAAAGCTGCAGATGTAATTGCAATACCAACTACTGCATGATTTGGATTAATTATCAGTTATCTGACTTTTTGTGTGCCTACAGATTGTTCCTTGTTGGGTTGCAACCTCCATGGCAGATGATACGAGGTACGTATTTTATTCCTTTTCTCTCTGTTTTGTACAATGGGCAGGTTTGAAAATAATGCGCTGTCAATCAAATTTGTTGGCATGAGCATGAGGCACAGCCATAGCAATGATTTGGATCCGTCATTGGTCATCATATTGAAATAGTCTGTAGGCTCCCTTGTATAGTTTCAAAATAGTCAGTAGGGCCCCTTGTGTACTCAATAATGTTTGTGTTGCAATAATTGGTCAAAAACTGGACCTGGATGTTATACACAAGTAGGAGTATACGTTTATCAAATATGATCTCAGCTTGTAAAGAGTCAAAAAGGTCGCAGTGTCAGCATCTAATATTCAGTTTCCTCCCTTGAGCTTGATACACGGTTAGATTATATACTCGTTTGTGTTTTCTCCTGCAGATTGGTACACTAATATATGTCCGAGTGGTGAAAGCAAATAGCATCATGAATCCAGAGCTTTCATGCAAACCTGGCCAACGGGCTGGCATGTGCCAGACACGCCACGGCCCACCGAGGCACGTTTATAAACGGGCCATGCCGTGCCGGCATGCGGGCTTCGCCTCGAGGCCCAGGCATGGCACAGTTACTAAACGGGCTAGCCCATGGCATGTTTATCCCTAATGGGCCACGGGGCACGTTTATCCCTTTTTGGCCCAATTACTTTGAAAAATTCAAAAAAATACAGAAAAATTAAAAAATGAGGCAAAGTGTCATATGGGATAAATATTGAGCTTTATTAGTGGATGCCTCATTAAAACCTTAAACCCCTAGGAAGGAAAAAGAGTACAAAGCCACACTCTAAATTACAAAAGGAAAAGAAAATTACAAAAGGATAAGAATATTAGAAAAGAAAAAGAAAAATTACAAAGACTACAACTATTCTTCCTGTTTTTCGTCGTGAATGGCAAGATTTTGGTGGATTCCAGTTTTTTGTTATGGCTAGTGTGTTGGGCTCTCATTCTGCCTAGTTCCCCATCTTTCATTGTCATTAGTGTTTTCATCGTATCTGGGGTTAGACTGGTTCTTCTCTCCTCAAGTATTCTTCCAGCTAGATTGAAATCAGACTCTGATGATACCGTTGAGACGGGTACTGATAACACATCCCGTGCTAATAAGGAAAGCACCGGATATGTAAGCTTATGGTCGTGCCACCACTGCAGTATGTTGAATTCATCCTCCTCATCATCATTAAAGCTGATTTTGTCGCTGTTGAGGTACTTCGTTAACTCCCCGGCACCTTGAAGCACAGGCGTTGCTGCTCCTGTGGAAGAGCTCAAGGCTGAGGAGGAAGAACCAAATATCCTGATCCATGCTCCTTTCTTTTTTCCTGTAGTTCGTGCTGGTGGAGGCCGTTGCATCCGACCTCCAGCATACTTTTGTTCGTACTTACTGTAAATTTCAGAAAGTTTATCACGAACATTAGTGAAATAAGAAGAAGAATCTATATTTACGGCCCCAGCTAATACAACGAGAGCATTACCAAACCCATCAAGTTTAGCCCTAGGATCCAAAATAAATGCAAATGCATACAACATAGGAATTACTTTCCAATATTTCAAATATTTAAGTTTCATGTGAACAACAGCTTCAAGTAAAATGGAATTAGGCAGTTTGCCGTCAGGCAAGTACAGACAGCAAAGACAGAAATACAGACATCTTTGCCGTCAGCCAGCTGAGGGCAAACATTGACGGCAAAGCTAAATCGGCAAAGAGATACTTTGCCGTCAGCTTTTCGTCGGGCTGACGGCAAAGATTTTGCTGTCAGTTTTTTGTATTTGCCGTCAGCCGAACCAGCCAGACGGCAAAGAAAAGCAGACTGACAGAACAGAGGCCCTATCGGACGGCGTCGATGGTTTGCCATCAGCGCAAACTAGAACGGACTGCAAAGAATCCGAGCTTTGCCGTCAGCCGACCCAATCACCAGACGGCAAAGAGTTAATTATTTTATTAAAAAATAGACGCGAGACGGTCTATGCGGTACGACGGATGTTTGTTAGCAAGGATTCCTGGACGTGTCTAGCCGCCGGCGTGTCTTGGATGCGCCCGACCGGCCGTACTGCTGTTTGCCCGCGTCGTTGCCGGAGTCTCTGCTCGCTCGCCTGTGCTGGAGGGAGAGAAGAAGGAGGCGCCAGAGGGGGAAGGGAAACAGGGCCGACCACTCTGCTCTGCCCGCCGCCGCCTACGCCGGAGGCCCTGCTCGCTCGCCCACGCCGCTGTCGAAGGGAGGAGGTGCGGAGGAAGAGAAGGAGCAGGCTGCCGGAGGGAGGAGGTACGGAGGGAGAGAAGGAGGAGGCTGCCGGAGGGAGAGAAGGAGGCCCTGCCCGATGCCGCCGCCATGGACGCCGCCCTGCCTGCCGCCGCCATGCCCGCCGGCCGCCCGCCCACCCTGTGAGGGAGTCTTGGATTAGGGGGCCCTCAGGTGTCCGGTCTATTCGATATGGGCCGGACTGATGGGCCGTGAAGATAAAGCATAAGACTATCCCCCGTGTCCGGGTGGAACTCCTGTATGCGTGGATGGCAAGTTTGGTGTCCGGATGTACTCTTTCCTTCCTCTGTAAACCGACTTTGTATGACCCTGGGCCCCTCCGGTGTGTATATAAACCGGAGGGTTTAGCCCGTAGGGATCATCAGAATAATCATAGGCTAGACAGCTAGGGTTTAGCCATTACGATCTCGAGGTAGATCAACTCTTGTAACCCCTATACTCATCGAATACAATCAAGCAGGACGTAGGGTTTTACCTCCATTAAGAGGGCCCGAACCTGGGTAAACATCGTGTCCCCATTGTCCATTGTTACCATCGATCCTTAGACGCACAGCTTGGGCACCCCTACCCGAGATCTGCCGGTTTTGACACTGACACCCTGCACTGCCCGTCGCCCGCCGCCCTGCCCTGCACGCCAGCCGCCCGCCCCGCCCTGACCGCCGCTCGCCGCCCTTCCCGTCGGCCGCCCGCCCCACCCTGACCGCTGGCCCGCAGCCCCGCCCTGCCCTGCTCGCCGCTGCCGCCCAGCTCGCCCGCGCTGGTGCGTGGGTGGGTGGAGGCGTCGGTGGGGCGTGGGTGTGTGTGTGCGTGGGTGGGTGGGTTGGTGGGTAGGGCGTGGGTGTGTGTGACTGTGTGTGCTTGGGTGGGTGGGGCCGGGCGTGGGTGTGCGTGCATCGTGGGTGGGGCCCGGGACTCTGTGGGTCGTGGGTGGGTGTGTGCCAAGTCATCGATCCATGGGATCGATCCATGGCATGTGTTTCTTCTTTGCTGTCTGCGAAAAAAGAACACAGATAGCAAACCCAGATCTTTGCCGTCAGCGGATCAGAAAGAAGACGGCAAACCCAGTGTCCCGTTTAGCTACTGTCAACCTGCCATGTGTCCACACTTTGTCGTTTGTGTTTTTTATTACAGACGGCAAAGTATGCTCTTTGCCGTCTGTAATTGAAAACGCAGACGGCAAAGTATGCTCTTTGCCGTCTGTAATAAAAACCGTAGACGGAAAAGTATGTTTTGCCATCTGCCGTTCTTTGTCATCAGCAGCTGTCGGCAAAATTGGTCTTTGCCGTCTGCCCCGATGAAATGCTAACGGCAAAGTGCTTCACAGGCGTCAAACTAGCTGATTCCCTTAGTGATAGTATCATTTTCATATGCTTTCAGGTGAGTAGCAATCTCTAAAATATTATGCACCATTAAAGGAGATGTGGGATAATAAACCCCAAACAAAGAAATAGTTGCATCATAAAACATCTCCAAAAACATAGTCAATACTTCAGCAACATGCCAATTTGCATCACTGATTAGCTATGTTCTGTAATTTGCATTAACAAATCCTGAGAAATTAACTTTGTCTGGGAAAAGTGCCTTAAGCATCATATATGTAGAGTTCCATCTAACAGCGTGTCTAAATTATACTTATGAGGAGTTGCTCCTAGGGCAATGCAATATTTCACGTAGTTTGCAATTCGTAGAATAGAAGCACCAAGAAAAGATATTGCAGTACGCAAAGTGTCAATGTGTTCTTTGCATTTCTTTAAAACACATTTAGCAATAAGATTAATTATATGGCAAGCACAACGTTGATGCAGTAAAAAAGATGCAGCGTATTCGGAAAATAGAGGAGTGAGGAAATTCATTGCACTAGTATTTGATGAAGCATTATTCAAAATTACTGCAAAAATCTTGTGGGTGATACCAAAATTATTCACAAATTTAACTATACCTTTAGCAATGTTCTCACCAGTATGTGCTACGTCAATTTATTTCAATCCTATGGTTCTTTTTTGTAGTTCCCACTATTTGTCAACATAATGAGCAACCACACTAATGTAGTCTTACTTTGCCCGACCACTCTAGATATCATATGTTAAAGAGAGTGAAAAAGTGCATGTAGTAAAGCCTTCTTTTATTTTCTTAAGACTATTTTTGCATAACTTTTTCATATCCCTAGTTGTAGTTTGTCTAGAAACTGGTTTGAAATTACGAGTATGAGTAGTTTGAATATATTCGGTAAAACCGGCAGACTCACCAAAAAATAATGGTTAGTCATTAGCAGCAATTAACCGACAAAGAGCTTCTCTCTCAACATTAGCATCATAGCTGAAATTACGTACTGAACTGTAAGGGTTGAACTTGAGCATGCTCTGTCTCACCGTGAACTCTCCATCCTTCTTGTCATGGGACTCGATGTGCCTCGACAGGCAGCCGGTTTCTCCTCCTTTCATCATGGAATACACACCGGTGCATCTTACTCTTTTGCACTTAGCTCTACATGCCTGGACACCATCCACCACATATATTTCTTCATCGAAGTGCTCCCACAC
The DNA here is from genome assembly GCA_011799875.1 of Thinopyrum elongatum. Lineage (NCBI taxonomy): Eukaryota > Viridiplantae > Streptophyta > Magnoliopsida > Poales > Poaceae > Thinopyrum > Thinopyrum elongatum. The sequence continues at coordinate 13,596,436 of CM022302.1, read as the reverse complement.
CTTGGAGATTTTGCGGCAAGCCCTTTTGCACCGGTGGTGGTGGGGGAAGTGCTGGCACTAGTGGAATGGGTATGAGATTGTGGTGTATTGTCGTCGAGAAAAGAATAGGTGGTACTGTCGGGAATGGGATCAACATAATCGGGTATATGAAGATCAAAATCACTTGCTTGCAATGTATCAAACTGGTTATGATCAGCTATGTTTGATTGTGGAAAATGAGGGGGGTGGGCAGCTCTATTTATAGCAAAATTTTGGCAAATTTCAGACCAATTTGCCCGCCCTACAGCTAAAATTTTGAAAAATGCCTAAAAGAGCCAAAACTGGCGCTAAACGGGCCAAAAAAGGCCCCTCCTAAGCTAAATGGGTCGTGTGCCCCGCACTCCCAGCCCGCCCGGGACGCCACGTGCCCCCGCTCCTCCCCCCGTTTCCTCAATCCCCCCCAATGGTCAGACAAGAGGAGAGACGCTACCGCGCTCCTCCCCATGCATGCCCACCAATGGGAGGCTCAGACGTGTGCCACATGGGCCATGCCAAACGTGTCGTGCCTAGGTCAGCCCATGAGTAAATGTGTTGTGTTCTGCCTGGCACACGGGCCTCGCACTGGCACCCGAGCACGGCCCACGGCACGGCACAACCCGTTTATTCTCGTGCCGGGCCAGGCCCATGATGGGACGGGCAAGTGTGCTAACATGCCGGCACGCAAAAACCGGCCTATTTGTCCAGGTTTGCTTTCATGGAATATTCACCCACTTTCCATTGTTTCATATATCTCTACTTCTTAAAAAGAAAGTAGTGTTCCATATCCCGTACGTCTGTTTCGTCTGACCCTCGTTGAAAGTGCAATCATGCCCTTAGATCATATTTTGATGTTGATGATAATATACATATAGGGGACTAATTAGTATCACAGGTTTTAGTCCCTTTGAAACCAATGTGTGTGGATCATGGACACATCCAAATGGATATGGCTTAAGAATGGAGAAACAAAGATACAAAGCATAGCTTTTTTGGTTTATTCTTGAGTATAGGGATCCCGCACTATTAAGAGGGGATCAATGGGGTCCGTGAAAGAATTGCTCAAGTCCACATGTTTCTAGCACAATTCCACTCCTATCTCTACCAAAAATCCAAAGCCGATATATCTACCAAAACCCAAGTTTTCTCTCTGCATAAATACACATGTAAATGACTTGGCTGGACATCCGAACTCTTGGCCGGAAATCCGGCTAGAGTCCAGTAGCTCTTCTAACATTGCCGGATGTCCGAGCTCTCGTTGTACCTCCGGATGTCCGGGCCCTTGGCTGGATTTCCGGCCAGGGGTCCAGTAGCTTTTACCTCTTTTGGCCGAAAGTCCGAGCGCTTTGTTGGATTTTTGGCTAGGGTCCAGTAGCTACTCCCGTGGTGGCTGGATATCTGGGGTCATGCCCGGATGTCCGGGTTCTTGTTGGTTGGCTAGATGTCCGGGCTTATTCTCGGATGTCTGGGCTCTCTGTTTTAGCTTCTGTCCTTCTACCTATGTGTACGCATACCATAGGGGCTGAACATCCGAACTCCTATCTGGATATCCAGCCCATTACAGGAAAATACAGTCAAATGGCTAGTTCTTTGCCCACGCTATATATACCCCTCTACCACTCCTGTAGAAGGTTGACCACTTCATTTAAAACAGTCCCAAGAACAAAAGTGCTCCCTCTCACTCTCTCTTGCACCAAATCTTAGATCCCAGAGAGATTCTTGAGTGATACTTCACCAAGTGATAGATCCATCCCTTCCCCATCTCTTGACTAAATGAATCCATGATTTGAGCAAGTCTTGTGCTTTCTCCATTATTCTTGTTACTCTTGGAGGTTGGAGACTCCTAGGCGGTAGGAGTGCTCCGGTGAGGAATTGGTTGTTGTGATTACCCCCGGAGAGTTTGTGAAGGCTTGGAGGCCACCATAAGGTCTACCACTAGTGGTTGGGAATGGCATTCGTTGTGATATCCCAAAGAGAATAGGATGAACCTTCGTGGCATTGGTGTGCCTTTGTGGTAGCATCCATCCCTCCAACGGTGATTATCTTCCCTCCAACGATGTGAACATCGGGATACATCATTGTCTTCGTGTCTTCGGTTATTCCCAACCCTATCTCTCTACTAGTGCTTTACCTTGGTCACTAGACCTTGCATTTTCTACCATACTATTGTTGCTTGCCCACCATATTGTTATTGTTCTCTATATTGTTAGCACTAGACTCACCCTTGCGATTGTTAGGCTCACTCTCATATTTCGTATATTGCCTAAAATTGCTAAGTAGTAATTTAAATTTGTAATTGTACTATTCACTCACCCCCTTCTAGGTCCATCTTAATCCTTCCAATTGGTATCAGAGCCTCATGCTCTATTCTTGTGGCTTAACCTCCCTAGAGCGAGATGGCTAACATGGGGGAGAAGGAGGTTGTTAAGTCCACGGAGGTAGGTGATCCATTGTTGGATACATCATCGAAAGATGATAAGATATTTAGCTCCATGGATTTAGCTAGAAAGCTAGCTGAACAAAAGGTTGATATTCACACTTTAATTGATCAAGCGGTGGAGGAAAGAATGGCATCGTTAAACCCCTCTAGTGTACCTACCACTACAGTGGGGTGTACACCATTGGTGGTCAATCAACCTACCACTCTTCCCACCACCATACATTTGGAAACTAATCCCATCGATATTGGATGGTCTTACCCAAAACCTAAATTGAGAAACCCAAATATAACTTCCATGGTACTCCCCCCTTGTTTAGTGACAAGGCAAACTTCTCACTATGGAAAATAGAGATGCATATCATCTTAGGTTCACCTCTGATGAGATGTGGGATATTGTAGAAGACGGCTACACTCCAGTCAACCCCAATGATCTCACTCCACAAGACGTCTATGACGGGCACCTCAACTCATCCGCATGCATGATAATAAGGAAGGATCACTCCAAAAGTGAGAGGCGACCGTATCTTCACATTACCAATGCCAAGCAACTATGGGATAGCCTTGTGTTGACCAAGACCGGTACCACTACTCTTCAACAATCAAGATATGAAATTGCCAAGAGTGAGTTACACTACTTTTGCATGGAAAAGGATGAGACACCTCAAAGACTCCATGAACATCTCAAGGCCCTTGCTTCAGACATTGAGAGCTTTGATTGTGACAAGACTCAAGATGGCTTCAACATGACCAACCACTACCTTGTCGATAAGTTGTTGACTGCTCTTTCACCTCACCATGATATAATGGTATGGGACATAAGGCATGGGCATGGGTTTAAGACTATGACTCATGATGATGTGGTGGCTGTAGGAGATATGCCCTAGAGGCAGTAATATCAGTTATTTTGTATATCCTGGTTTGTAATGAAAGTTTATGTTCCATGCTATAACTGCAATGATTCTCGAGTCTACAATAAAACGAGGCTTGGTGGGAAACTCATGTGCACGTGTGGGATAATAAACGGAAAAATGTATTCTTGGTCAAGCCTCTATGACTGGCTCGAGTATTGCATAATGATCCTGTTTTCCTGATCATGGGCATGTCTATGCCGGCAAATTTTGAGGGCACAAATTGTTGGTAGAACACTTGTGTTGAATCGACCCAAATTGATGTTATGCTATGAGATGCATTCGTCACAAGTTAATGGTTTATAACACAGAGAAGTTAATGTTTGCATAATTCCTTAGACCATGAGAGTATCGAGTTCCTTCATACTTGCTTCGTGAACTTTGGGGTTTGTTAAACGTCATCCGTAACTGGGTGGCTATTACGGCGGCTTACGGGTTCACGGAAAAGTATGGCGAGTAACGAGGTAGCTCAAGATTGGGATTTGCTCCTCCGGCGATGGAGAGATATACTCGGGCCCTCTCGGTGTTACGGTATCCATCATCGTCTGGCCAGACACCTTGTGATTTGATCACTGGGATGCCGGAACATGGAAACGAGAAAAGAGAACAAAACCGGTAACGAGGTAACTTGCATGATGGACAAATTGTTGATCCACAGGAATGCAATAAATCTCACCTCGGGTGTTTGTGACATATCGCGAAGCAACAGGAATAGCACACGGCAACTGGAGGATCACTCGAATATTCATTCATGTGGGTATAGGGGTCAATATGGGTGTCCACGGCTCCGATGTACATCATTGATCGGAAGGGGTTCCGGGTCATGTCTATACTTCACCGAACCTATAGGGTCACATGCTTAAGGGTCATCTATCTGCTGAATACTAGACAGGGAGTCTGAGAGAAATTCACCGAAAAAGTTTCGGACACCGGAAAAGCTTCGGACAGCGGAAAAGTTCCGCAGAGAGAGGTCACCGGATGAGTTCCGGTGAAACTGAAAAGTTGTTTCATAGGATACCATAAAGTCAAATTGGTTTCGGCACATGCCCGATAATTCTTGGAGGGTGCCAGAATCATTCTGCAAACTTCTGAGAATTTTCTGGAAGAAAAACCGGAAATGTTCCGGAGCTGCCGGAACCACTTCAGATGCTTTTCGTAGATGAAAATCACTAATCTGGAATTGTTCCAGAACGCGTTGAAAATTATTTTAGTGGGTACTGGAAATGTTCTAAGCTCACATAAATATTTTCAGTTCGAACGGACGCTGAAAAATGTCGTCATGAATAGTGAATATCAGCTTTATGGTTACTTTTTGGAAAGCCATTATTTTTGGGCTTTGTCCCAAGATATTTTTGAGGGATGACATGGAAGGATAAGGCCCCTTTTGAAGGGGCCCTACAAGGTGTGGCCGGCCACATGGGGGCTCCTCCATGGAGCCCCCACTTGTCCCTTGGTTTCACACTTGTGCCCTTGAGGAAGGACTTCATTCATGTGCATTTTGGGTTTTTGTGTTAAACTACCCTACCCCTTGGGATTTCCTATAAATAGAGGTGGAGGGGCAGCCCTCCACACTCATCCCTTGCTCTCATACACATGCCATGCATTATCTGGCTTCTTCTCTCCCTCCCACGAAAAGAGTTTCGTAGAGCCGAAAGGCTGTCTGGGTTCCGGCAGGAACTAGTTCTGGACGGCGAAGCCCTGCCGGATAGCTGACACCATATATGTGCAACCCCGTAGAGAGGTCGTAGTTTTGGTCTTTTGCCCGAGGGGCTGTTCGAGTGTCCTCCCGAAGGGCTGTCCGAGTCTCCGTTCGAGTTTCAAGGGTCCTCCCGGAGGGCTGTCCGCGACATCGTCCGGGGGACTGTCCGACCGCCTCCCGAAGGGCTGTCCGATGAGGGAGTACATCCTCGTGGTTGCGAGGTTGTAAATCCTAGCTGCGGGGATCTGCACCAACGATCTCCACCGACACTTCTTCCGCTGCGCTTCGAGTCGGTACGGATCAGATCAAACCTTGTATGCAGTCTCCATAGTGGTCCAGGGCGTGCTCGCTATACCGAAAATTTTCATTTTCTGTCGCGTTCCCCTACAGTGGCATCAAGAGCCGTGCTATGCGTAGATGCAGGTTACGATCTAGAATACATGGAGATGTATGGGTATTGCATAATATAATTTTGGAGTAGATGAGATCTATTGTTGAAAATTATTTATGCGGGTAGCAGATGAAATCTGTTACCCGATGTTCTTGTTGCTTCCCTAGAATTTGCGTATTTCTGATCCTGAAACGGCATGGTGGAATTTTACAAAGTTCTGGCAATCCGCGATCCTGATTGATCAACGAAGTGCTATCAGTTCTTTGGGTTCCACCGTAGTTAAAGGAAAGATGAAATTCACAGATAAAAAGGGCAATGCAGATATGATCTGCACGGGGGTCATGCGTATGATGAAGTTTAGTATGGGGCTCGAGATTTTATTATCTCGTGTCTTCATACACCCTGGAAAGTTAATCTAGTGACTTGAATAATCATACTTGATGATAAACGTTGGTAGCTGCGGTTTGAGTAAAAACCTTAGAAGCCACGTAAAATTAAAATTTGCATAAACCGATTAGAGGCGTCTAACTTGGTTTTGCAGGATGGTTTGCATGTGATGTGGTATAGCAATGCTCATATTCAATTTGATTATGTATGAGATGACTATATGATGTAATTAACATGACCTGCGTGTCATGATTCGGCATGATGGTTGGAGCCATATGATTGCACTTTAATGACCTGCGTGTCAACCTTAAGTAATGCATTTAATTCTATCCGCTATGGAGATGGCAATATTATCTGGTGCATCGACAAGGTGGTGGCAATCTTCGCAAAGGTGAACACCGACGCGAATGCCGAAGACGAAGAAATGAAAGACTTCTCCGTCAGAAGGGGCTATACCATATCATGCTATTTTGAATTGCCTGAGATGTTTATCCCTCTTGATGCACCCTTCTTGATTGCGCGGTAGTCGCTTTTTATTAGGGTGATCTCTCACTAAAAATATCAAGTAGTTAGTGTTCTCCCAAGTGTAGCACCGTCACGGCACCTAACTTTTCGGGGTATCACAGGATCTCCCTGGGTACGAACGATTAGGGATGTGTGAGGCGGGTGAATTGAGACCTCACAGCAAGATCACTTGGTTGTCTTGACATTCTGGAAGGATCTCCCTGAGCTCGGAACACGCCCATCGAAAGATGAACAAGAGTCACATAGAGATGTGATCGGCAAGTTTGCCTACCGATTGAAGTTCGCGCCATCAGTGTTCATCTCGTTCAATGGCGTTGAATGGATATACGGGTCTTGTATCACTCATAATCAATTTTGAGAGATATTGATTTGAGTAGGAGCGCACTTTAGAATAAAACTGTTTATTCACTAGTGCTTTTTCATTATAAACAAAGTCTAAGTGAAAACTTGTGTTTTCCATTGTAGATCAAATGGCTCGCAACACCGCGTTCAACTTAGGCCCGATGTTAGAGAAAGAGAAGTTAACTGGAAACAACTATGCGGACTGGGTCCGCAACCTGAGGATTGTCCTCAGGAGCGCTAAGAAACTGTATGTGCTTGAAAATGCTCTTCCAGCTAAACCGGCGGCAGAGGCCCCGGAAGATTTACAAAATGTCTGGGCCACTAAGGATGATGATCACAACTTAGTGCAGTGCCTCATGCTAGCTTGCATGAGTGCGGAGCTTCAAAAATGTTTTGAATTCCATAAACCCGGTGATATGATACGGGAATTGGATGCTCTGTACAAGGAAACCGCAAAGTCTGAACGATTTGATATCATGAAGGCTTTGATGGATTGCAAGATGGCTGAGGGTAGTTCAATTGGCGAACACGTGGTCAAAATGATTGGCTATGCTGAAAGGCTTAAAACCCTGGAATTTCCACTTCCACCTGGCCATACGATGGACATGTTGCTTTCTTCACTCCCCCCATCTTACGACGGTTTTGTATTAAACTACAACATGAGTGGGATGGAGAAGGAACCGGAAGAGGTGCTCGCCATGCTAAAAACTGCAGAAGGAGGACTGCGGAAAAATCGCAAGCAAGTGTTGCTTGTGAATAAAACCGCCAGTTTCAAAAAGAAGAAAGGCAAGCCAAAGAAGGGCAAGGGCGCCGGTAAGACCGGCTCCCAAAGCAACTCTAAGGGTGGATCCAAGAATGAAACTGAGTGCTTCTACTGCAAGGGCACAGGACACTGGAAGAGAAACTGCAAGAAGTATCTGGAAGATAAGAAGTCCGGGAAAACCGGAAAAGGTATAATTGTTATACAAGTTAATGTCATTGACGTTTTGCTTGCTAGCGAAAATTCTAAGTCTTGGGTATTTTATACCGGATCGGTTGCTCACATTTGCAACTCGATACAGGGGCTTTAGAAGGTGCGCAAGCTGGCAAAGAATGAAGTCGTGATGCGCGTCGGGAACGGCGCTGGGATCGCCGCTCAAGCCGTCGGCATTATGCCTCTACGTCTCCCTTCAGGATTTATCTTAGAACTAAGTAACTGTTATTTTGTTCCACTGTTGTGTAGAAACATTATCTCCGGATCATGTTTAGTACACGATGGGTATTCGTACAAGTCTGAGAACAATGGTTGTTCACTTTATTGTAAGGATATGTTTTGTGGATTTGCACCCATTGTTGGGGACCTTTTCATACTAAATCTTGAATGTGGAAATGATGTCCTTAACGTGAATGCTAAACTCCTTAAGAAGGCTGATACCACTACCACTTTCATGTGGCACTGTCGGCTTGGCCACATTGGAAAGAAACGCATGCAAAGACTCCATAAAGATGGAGTTTTACCGTCCTTTGATCTTGAATCATTTGACACATGTGAAGCTTGCTTAATGGGGAAAATGACCAAGACGCCGTTCACGGGTCATCCTGAACGGGCGGGTGAATTATTGGAAATAATACATAGTGATGTATGTGGTCCAATGAACATAGCCGCACGGGGTGGGTATTTCTACTTCGTGACTTTTACTGATGATTTAAGTCGGTATGGCTATATCTACTTAATGAAGCATAAGTCGGAAACCTTTGAAAAGTTCAAAGAATTTCAGAATGAGGTAGAAAATCATCGTGACAAAAAGATTAAGTTTCTGCGGTCTGATCGCGGAGGCGAGTATCTTAGTCATGAGTTTGGCCAACATCTGAGTGACCGTGGAATCGTTTCACAGCTTACGCCTCCCGGAACTCCATAGAGAAACGGAGTATCGGAACGATGTAACCGAACCTTGTTGGACATGGTAAGGTCGATGATGTCTCTTACGGATCTTCCAATATCTTTTTGGGGTCACGCACTAGAAACTGCCGCTTATACATTAAACAGAGCACCGTCTAAGTCTGTTGAGACGACGCCATTTGAATTATGGTATGGGAAGAAACCCAATGTGTCACATCTCAAGGTTTGGGGTTGTGAAGCTTATGTAAAACGTTTACAACCAAGCAAACTCGACCCCAGAGCAGACAAATGTTACTTTGTAGGTTATCCCAAAAACATCATTGGGTATTCGTTCTACCACCAGTCCGAGGGCAAAACGCTTGTCGCAAAAGTTGGACACTTTCTCGAGAAAGAGTTTCTCGCCAAAGAATTAAGTGGGAGGATAGTGCAACTTAATGAGATTAGTGAATCTTCGGTGACCGTTGATATGGCTAAGGAACCGGAAGAAATTTCGCTAATTATCCCTACAACTGAGCCGGAAGTTGTCGCATATGATGCGGAGACTTCAGACAATGTTGTAACTGAACCGCGCAGATCAGGTAGGGCTATCCAGCCACCTGAATGGTTTCATAACGAAATCTTCATTCTTGAAGACGATGAACCTGCGCACTACAAGGAAGCGATGGCGGGGCCCAGCTCAAAAGAATGGCACAAGGCCATGAGATCCGAAATGGAATCCATGTACGAAAACCAAGTTTGGAACTTGGAAGAACTTCCAGAAGGTGTAAAGCCGATTGGTTGTAAATGGATTTTCAAAAGGAAGACGGACGAGGATGGTAACATTACTATCCACAAAGCTAGACTTGTCGCGAAAGGGTTCACGCAAGTTCCAGGAGTGGACTACGACGAGACTTTCTCGCCCGTAGCTATGCTTAGGTCTGTACGGATATTACTAGCAATTGCTGCTTATTTCGATTATGAAATATGGCAGATGGATGTCAAAACGGCTTTCCTAAATGGAAACCTCAAAGAGGATGTATACATGATACAGTCAGAAGGTTTTGTCATTCATGAGGATGCTGGAAAGGTATGCAAACTTCAGAAAGCCTTTTATGGTCTGAAGCAAGCGTCAAGGAGCTGGAACATTCGTTTTGATGAAGTGGTCAAAGAGTTTGGCTTCATCAGGAATGACGAAGAATCTTGTGTTTACAAGAAGTTTAGTGGGAGCGCAAAAGCATTTCTAATCTTGTATGTGGATGACATATTGTTGGTTGGAAATGACGTGAATTTTCTTAGTGAAATAAAAGACTCATTGAAGAAAAGGTTTTCAATGAAAGACTTAGGCGAAGCGGCATATGTATTGGGCATCAGAATCTATAGAGATAGATCAAAACGCCTGATAGCGCTTAGCCAAAGCACGTACATTGACAAGGTGTTGAAAAGGTTCAACATGGAGAACTCCAAGAAAGGCCTACTCCCCATGTCACCCGGCACAGTGCTTTGCAAGAATCAGAGTCCTCGAACTCTCGATGAGCGAGTACAAATGAATGATGTTCCATATGCCTCAGTAGTTGGTTCTATTATGTATGCCATGCTATGTACAAGACCGGATGTTTCCTATGCGCTAAGTGTTAGCAGCCGGTACCAAAGTGATCCAGGATTGGAACACTGGGCCGCAGTTAAGGGTATTCTTAAGTACCTTAGACGGACCAAGGATTTACTCCTTGTGTACGGAGGTGATGAAGAGCTCATTGTAAGTGGTTACACTGATGCAGGCTTCATGACTGACCCAGATGACTTCAAATCTCAATCGGGCTATGTTTTCAGGTTGAACGGTGGCACAGTTGATTGGAAAAGTTCCAAACAAAAGACGGTGGCGGATTCTACGATGGAGGCGGAGTATGTTGCAGCTTCAGAAGCCTCCAAGGAGGCGGTATGTTTCAAGCAATTTCTTGAAGACCTTGGTGTGGTTCCAAGTGCTCTGGACCCGGTGGAGATCTATTGTGATAATAGTGGCGCCGTGGCTCAGGCAAGGGAGCCAAGTTCGCACCATAAGACAAGACATATTCAACACAAATATAAACTCATTCGACATCATGTCGAAGAGGGTTTAGTGAAAGTACGCAAAGTTCACACGGATCTGAATGTGTCAGACCCGATGACAAAGCCTCTACCACGAGCAAAGCATGAGCAACACTGGATAGCCATTGGTGTTAGGGAAGCCATGTAACTGGATTATGACTCTAGTGCAAGTGGGAGTCTGTAGGAGATATGCCCTAGAGGCAGTAATATCAGTTATTTTGTATCTCCTGGTTTGTAATGAAAGTTTATGTTCCATGCTATAACTGCAATGATTCTTGAGTCTACAATAAAACGAGGCTTGGTGGGAAACTCATGTGCACGTGTGGGATAATAAACGGAAAAATGTATTCCTGGTCAAGCCTCTATGACTGGCTCGAGTATTGCATGATGATCCTGTTTTCCTGATCATGGGCATGTCTATGCCGGCAAATTTTGAGGGCACAAATTGTTGGTAGAACACTTGTGTTGAATCGACCCAAATTGATGTTATGCTATGAGATGCATTCGTCACAAGTTAATGGTTTATAACACAGAGAAGTTAATGTTTGCATAATTCCTTAGACCATGAGAGTATCGAGTTCCTTCATACTTGCTTCGTGAACTTTGGGGTTTGTTAAACGTCATCCGTAACTGGGTGGCTATTACGGCGGCTTACGGGTTCACGGAAAAGTATGGCAAGTAACGAGATAGCTCAAGATTGGGATTTGCTCCTCCGGCGATGGAGAGATATACTCGGGCCCTCTTGGTGTTATGGTATCCATCATCGTCTGGCGAGACACCTTGTGATTTGATCACTGGGATGCCGGAACACGGAAACGAGAAAAGAGAACAAAACCGGTAACGAGGTAACTTGCATGATGGACAAATTGTTGATCCACAGGAATGTAATAAATGTCACCTCGGGTGTTTGTGACATATCGCGAAGCAACAGGAATAGCACACGGCAACTGGAGGATCACTCGAATATTCATTCGTGTGGGTATAGGGGTCAATATGGGTGTCCACGGCTCCGATGTTGATCATTGATCGGAAGGGGTTCCGGGTCATGTCTATACTTCACCGAACCTATAGGGTCACACGCTTAAGGGTCATCTATATGTTGAATACTAGACAGGGAGTTTAAGAGAAAATCACCGAAAAAGTTTCGGACATCGGAAAAGTTTCGGACAGCGGAAAAGTTCCGCAGAGAGAGGTCACCGGATGAGTTCCGGTGAAACTGAAAAGTTGTTTCAGAGGATACCATAAAGTCAAATTAGTTTCGGCACATGCCCGATAATTCTTGGAGGGTGCCAGAATCATTCTGGAAACTTCTGGGAATTTTCTGGAAGAAAAACCGAAAATGTTCCGGAGCTGCCGGAACCACTTCAGATGCTTTTCGCAGATGAAAATCACTAATCTGGAATTGTTCCAGAACGCGTTGAAAATTATTTTAGTGGGTACTGGAAATGTTCTAAGCTCACATAAATATTTTCAGTTCGAACAGACGCTAAAAAATGTCGTCATGAATAGTGAATATCAGCTTTATGGTTACTTTTTGGAAAGCCATTATTTTTGGGCTTTGTCCCAAGATATTTTTGAGGGATGACATGGAAGGATAAGGCCCCTTTTGAAGGGGCCCTACAAGGTGTGGCCGGCCACATGGGGGCTCCTCCATGGAGCCCCCACTTGTCCCTTGGTTTCACACTTGTGCCCTTGAGGAAGGACTTCATTCATGTGCATTTTGGGTTTTTGTGTTAAACTACCCTACCCCTTGGGATTTCCTATAAATAGAGGTGGAGGGGCAGACCTCCACACTCATCCCTTGCTCTCATACACATGCCATGCATTATCTGGCTTCTTCTCTCCCTCCCACGAAAAGAGTTTCGTAGAGCCGAAAGGCTATCTGGGTTCCGGCAGGAACTAGTTCTGGACGGCGAAGCCCTGCCGGATAGCTGACACCGTATGTGTGCAACCCCATAGAGAGGTCGTAGTTTCGGTCTTTTGCCCGAGGGGCTGTTCGAGTGTCCTCCCGAAGGGCTATCCGAGTCTCCGTTCGAGTTTCGAGGGTCCTCCCGGAGGGCTGTCCGCGACATCGTCCGGGGGACTGTCCAACCGCCTCCCGAAGGGCTGTTCGACGAGGGAGTACATCCTCGCGGTTGGGAGGTTGTAAATCCTAGCTGCGGGGATCTGCACCAACGATCTCCACTGACTCTTCTTCCGCTGCGCTTCGAGTCGGTACGGATCAGATCAAACCTTGTATGCAGTCTCCATAGTGGTCCTGGGCGTGCTCGCTATACCGAAAATTTTCATTTTCTATCGCGTTCCCCTACAGTGGCCACCTTCTTACAATATGAAGAACACAAAAGCAATGGGAGAAGGCAACCTGCCATCCAAGGTGGCTCATCCAAGACAAACCTTGCCTTGTAGGCCAAGCATGTTAGTGTTGAAGAATCAAGTGATGAAGAAGAAGATGAGGATGAAGAAGGAGGAGGCATTGACTTGGATGAATGTCCCTCATATGATTAAATGGCACTCTTTGTGAAGAAGTTTAGCTCGGGTGCTTACAAGGGCAAATTCCAAAAGAAAAAACTGAGATCTTGCTGCAATTGTGACTTAACGGGACACTTCTCTGAAGATTGTCCTTATGAGAAGAGAGAAGACCGACCAAGGTTCCCTAAGAATAACTTTGTCAAGAAGAAGTTGTTACCAAATCCCATGAATGCCCAGCTCAAGAAGAGAGATGGGAAGGCCATGATTGCTCAAGATGAGTCTGACCCCGATGATGTTGGGGGTGTCACCGGTGTAGCCCAAGATTCACAAAATACATTGAGGCTTGTCACCAAGAAGGGTGATGTGATCAAGTATGATTACATGAAGGACTACAAGGGCAACTCTCACAAGTGCTTGATGGCCAAGACGGTTATGGATGATGATGAGCAAGAACTCTCTCCAAGCAAATCAAAGGTAACCTCCTCTCCTAACCATCCTCTATTCATCCCTAAGAATTCTATTGATGACTTCCATGATGCAGAAGGTGGATGTGATGAGGATGATGAAGCAAATAATGTAATGTTTGAAAAAATGAATAAGGTCATGTGTTCCCTTAAGGGAAAGAAGCTCACCATGTTTCGTTGTCTTATGGATATGGTGGGTATTCACACCACTCCCATTAAGGAACTCGAAACCCTCGTTACCAAGGCAAAGGAGAACAATGAACTCCTTGAGCGGAAAGTCCAAGTTAAGGAAGCACGAAATGATGATTAATGCATGACCATTTAAACTACTAATGATCAAAATGCTAAGAACTTTGCCTCCTTAATAAAGGCAACTAAAACTTGCAAAGAGTTAACCAATGCTAAGTGCAAGATCGAAGTGTCTCATGCTTCTTTCTTTAAGGATTTTGAGCTTCTCACCTTGTCCCTTAAGGCTAAGGAGGGGGAGCTCACCAAACTTAAAGAAAGTCCTGAGAGACTTTGACTTACTCATCTATATACTCTTGCTAAGGCTCATCCTCCCACACTTATCAATGTTGATGCTTGTACTACTAACTCTACTCATGATCAAGCATCCCTCATAGAGGAGAACATTGCTTTAAGGGCCCAACTTGAGAAAGGGCTCATGTCATGTGTTCAAGGAGAGAAGAGCCTCAATGATGTGTTGAGCCAACGCAAGGAGGTGTTTGCCAAAGAAGGACTTGGATTTGACCCTAGTTCTTGTAGGAGATATGCCCTAGAGGCAATAATAAATGTTATTATTTATCTCCATGCTCATTATTATGTTTATGTTCCATGCTATAACTGGTGTGGTTCCCGAGCCCGTATATCCATAAAGGCTCTGGGGAAAACCCATGTGCATGTGTGGAATAATAAACGGTAAAATGTATTCCTAGTCATGCCTCTAAGACTAGCTCAAGTGTTGCATGATGATTACGTTTTCCCAATCATGGGCATGTCTATGCCAGCAGCTTTGAGGGCACAATGTTAGAAGAACATTTGTGTTGAATCGACCCGATTAATGTTATGCTATGAGAAACATTCGTCACAAGTTAATGGTTAATAACACAGAGATGGTTAACATTTGCATGATTCCTTAGACCATGAGAGTATCGAGTTTCTTCATGCTTGCTTCATGAACTTTGGGGTTTGTTAAACGTCATCCGTAAATGGGTGGCTATTACGGCGGCTTACGGGTTCATGGAAAAGTATGTGAAGTAACTTGATAGCTCAATATTGGGATTTGCTCCTCCGACATTGGAGAGATATCTTTGGGCCCTCTCAGTGTTATGGTATCCATCATCATCTGGCCAGACACTTTTTGTGATTTGATCACGGGGATGCCGGAACACGGTAACGAGAAAAGAGAACAATACCGGTAACGAGGTAACTAGCATAGTGGACAAGTTGTTAATCCACGGGAATGCCAACATGTCTCACCTCGGGTATTTGCAACATATCGCGAAGCAACAGGAATAGCACACGGCAACTGGAGGTTCACTCGAATATTCATTCGTGTGGGTATAGGGGTCAATATGGGTGTCCACGGCTCCGATGTTGATCATTGATCGGAAGGGGTTCTGTGTCATGTCTATACTTCACCGAACCTATAGGGTCACATGCTTAAGGGTCATCTATCTGCTGAATACTAGACAGGGAGTCTGAGAAAAAATCACCGAAAAAGTTTCGGACACCGAAAAAGTTTCGGATAGCGGAAAAGTTCCGCAAAGAGAGGTCACCGGATGAGTTCCGGTGAAACTGAAAAGTTGTTTCGGGGTATTCCATTAAGTCAAATTGGTTTCGGCACATGCCTGATAATTCTTGGAGGGTGCCAGAATCATTCTGGAAACTTCTGGGAATTTTCTGAGATGAAAACCGGAAATGTTCCGAAGCTGCCGGAACCGCTTCAGATGCTTTTCGCAGATGAAATCACTAAACTGGAATTGTTCCAGAACACGTTGAAAATTATTATGGTGGGTACTGGAAATGTTCTAAGCCCACATAAATATTTTCAGTTCGAACGAACGCTGAAAAATGTTGTCATGAATAGTGAAAGTGCTTTTTGGGTTACTTTTTGGAAAGCCACTTGTTTGGGCTTTATCCCAAAAGATCTAGGGATGACATGGATGGATTGGGAGGCCCTCATGGGGGCCCCCCAAGGGGTGTGGCCGGCCACACTTGGGGCTCCACCATGGAGCCCCTCTTGTTCCTTGGTTTCACTTTTATGCCCTTGGTGGAAGAACTTCATTCATGTACTTTTGGGTTTTATTGTAAAACCACCCTACCCCTTGGGATTTCCTATAAATAGAGGTGGAGGGGCAGCCCTACACACTCACTCCTTCTCACACACAAGTGCCATTGCAATGATCTGACTTCTCTCTCCCTCCTCGCGAAATAGTTTCGTAGAGCCGAAAGGCTGTCTGGGTTCCGGTGGGAACTAGTTCTGGACGGCGAAGCCCTGCCGGATAGATGACACCGTATGTGTGCAACTCTGTAGAGAGGTCGTAATTTCGATCTTAGTGCCCGAGGGGCTGTTCGTGAGTGCCTCCCGAAGGGCTGTCCAAGTGACGGTCCGAGTTCTGTGAGTCCTCCCGAAGGGCTGTCTGCGACACCGTCCGGGGGACTGTCCGACCGCCTCCTGGAGGGCTGTCCGGATGGCGGGTGAGGGTATACATCCTCGCGGTTGGGAGGTTATTAATCCTAGCTGCGGGGATCTGCACCGCTGATCGTCATCGACTCTACTTCCGCTGTGCTACGAGTCGGTAACGAAAAGATCAAACCTTGTATGCAGTCTCCGTAGTGGTCCTGGGCTGGTGCGTAGGTCGGAAATTTTTTGTTTTTTGCTGCGTTACCCTACAGTGGCATCATGAGCCGTGCTATGCGTAGATGCAGGTTGCGATCTAGAATACATGGAGATGTATGGGTGTTGCACAATATAATTAGGTAGTAGATGAGTTCTATTACTGAAAATTATTTGTGCGGGTAGCAGATGAAATATGTTACCGATATTCTTGTTGCTTCACTGGAATTTGCATAATCCTCATCTTGACGGCATGGTGGAATCTCACAAAGTTCTGGCAATCCGCGATCCTTTCATGCTGCTCCTGAGTATGCTGATTGACAGATCAACGAAGTGCTAACAGTTCTTTGGGTTCCACCATAGTTAAAGAAAGATGGATGTTTCGCAAACGAAAGGGTAATGCAGATATGATCTGCATGGGGGTCATGCGTATGACGAAGTTCAGTATGGGGCTCGAGATTTTATTATCTCGTGTTTCATACACCCTGCGAAGTTAATCTAGCAACTTGAATAATCATACTTGATGATGGACGTTGGTAGCTTCGGTTTGTTTCGAAACCTTAGAAGCCACGTAAAACAAGTTTTTGCATGAACCGATTAGAGACGTCTAACTTGGTTTTGCAGGAGGGTTTGCATGTGCATGTGATGTGGTATAGCAGTGCTCATAATAATCAATTATGTATGAGATGACTATATGATGTAAATTGATTAACATGAACTGCGTGTCATGATTTGGCATGATGGCTGGAGCCATATGATTGCACTTTAAATGATCTACGTGTCGACCTTGTGTAATGCACTTATTTTATTAGCTATAGAGATAGCAATATTATCTGGTGCATCGACAAGGTGGTGGCAATCTTCGCGAAGGTGAACACCGACGCGAATGCCGAAGACGAAGAAATACAAGACTTCTCCGTCAGAAAGGGCTATACCATATCATGCTATTATGAATTGCCTGAGATGTTTATCCCTTATGTTGCACCCTTTTTGATTGCACGGTAGTCGCTTTTATTAGGGTGATCTCTCACAAAAATATCAAGTAGTTAGTGTTCTCCCAAGTGTAGCACCGTCACGGCCCCTAACTTTTCGGGGTACGACATGTACACATGAGTACGAATGATTAGGGATGTCTGAGGCGGGTGAGGTCAGACCTCGTAGCAAGATCACTTGGTTGTCTTGACGTTCAGGCAAGACAGTCCTGAGCTCGGAACACACGCATCGAAAGATGAACAAGAGTCACATAGAGATGTGATTGGCAAGTTGGCCTACCGATTGAAATTCACGTCATCAGTGATGAACCCGTCAATGGCGTCGAATTGAAATGCGGATCTTGAATCACTCACAATCAATCATGAGAGATATTGATTTCAGTGGGAGCGCACTGTAGAATTAACTTGTTTAATTCTCAAAAGAAGCACCCAACTTAAGAGTGGCGTTAGCCCCGGACTTCCTAGGTGTGTAAGTCATACTAACACCCTTCGGACACTTCCTTTCTCTTTAAGTTGTTGTTTTATTCACCTTTCATCATTTGATAGGCGTTCTTCTGGATCCCTCTCTTATCAGTCTAATGCATAGTAAACTCCTTTACTAATAGTTTGCAAACAAACATTGCTTTGGATATCTCATATCTTTTAGCCTTTGTCTGTCTCTGAAAAATGATTTTTAGATTCCATGAATATCACATAACTATCCAAACTTTCAAAGTTTGGACTCATGGAAGCAAACATATTGCACTTGACTGAAACGGAATTCTAGCTTTCGGATTGAAGGACGAGAGTCACATGAT
Source organism: Thinopyrum elongatum (assembly GCA_011799875.1). NCBI lineage: Eukaryota > Viridiplantae > Streptophyta > Magnoliopsida > Poales > Poaceae > Thinopyrum > Thinopyrum elongatum. Next base: position 13,578,228 of record CM022302.1, on the reverse strand, counting down.
CCATGGCATAAGCGAGAGAATACCGAAAGTATGCGATAGGACAAAGTCCATTTCGGCACTCTTGAGGACAATCCTCACATTACGTTACCAACCATAAAGTTTTAACCAGATATTTAACAGCTATTCAATATTAACAGGGAAGGTGGAAACGCGAGCCATTATTCTATAACTTTTATGCAAATCACACTTAGATAGTGTTCAAAATTAATTGCACTGAGAATTTAAAACAAGTTAATTCAACAGTGCGCTCCCACTCAAATCAATATCTCTCATAATTGATTGTGAGTGATTCAAGATCCGCATTTCAATTCAATGCCATTGATGGTAGCATCACTGATGACGAAAATCTCAATCGGTAGGCAAACTTGCCAATCACATCTCTATGTGACTTTTGTTCATCTTTCGATGCGTGTGTTCCGAGCTCATGACTTTCATGCCTGAACGTCAAGACAACCAAGTGATCTTGGTGCGAGGTCTCAACTCACCCGCCTCACACATCCCTAATCGTTCGTACCCATGGTAGCATGTGATACCCCGAAAAGTTAGGTGCCGTGACGGTGCTACACTTGGGAGAACACTAACTACTTGATATTTTGTGAGAGATCACCCTAATAAAAGCGACTACCGCGCAATCAAGAAGGGTGCATCATAAGGGATAAACATCTCAGGCAATTCATAATTAGCATGATATGGTATAGCCCTTTCTGACGGAGAAGTCTTGTATTTCTTCGTCTTCGGCATTCACGTCGATGTTCACCTTCGCGAAGATTGCCACCACCTTGTCGATGCACCAGATATTATTGCTATCTCCATAGCAGATAAAATAAATGCAATACTTAAGGTTGACACGCAGGTCATTAAAGTGCAATCATATGGCTCCAGCCATCATGCCAAATCATGACACGCAGGTCATGTTAATTTTACATCATATAGACATCTCATACATAATCAAATTATTATGAGCACTACTATACCACATCATATGCACATGCAAACCCTCCTGCAAAACCAAGTTAGACGCCTCTAATCGGTTCATGCAAAAACTTGTTTTACGTGGATTCTAAGGTTTCGAAACAAACCGAAGCTACCAACGTCCATCATCAAGTATGATAATCCAAGCCGCTAGATTAACAACGCGGGGTGTATGAAACACGAGATATTAAAATCTCGAGCCCCATACTGAACTTCGTCATACGCATAACCCCCGTGCAGATCATATCTGCATTGCCCTTTCATCTGCGAAACATCCATCTTTCTTTGACTAAAGTGGAACCCAAAGAACTGTTAGCACTTCGTTGATTTGTCAATCAGCATACTCAGGAGCAGCATAAAAGGATCGCAGATTGCCAGAACTTTGTCAGATTCCACAATGCTGTCAAGATCAGGACTACGCAAATTCGAGGGAAGCAACAAGAACATCGGGTAACAGATTTCATCTGCTACCCGCACAAATAATTTTCAGTAATAGAACTCATCTACTACCTAATTATATTGTGCAACACCCATACATCTCATGTATTCTAGATCGCAACCTGCATCTACGCATAGCACGGCTCTGATACCACTGTAGGGTAACGCAGCAGAAAACAAAAAAATTCCGACCTACGCACCAGCCCAGGACCACTATGGAGACTGCATACAAGGTTTGATCATTTTCGTTACCGACTCGTAGCGCAGCGGAAGTAGAGTCGATGACGATCGGCGGTGCAGATCCCCGCAGCTAGGATTTACAACCTCCCAACCGCGAGGATGTATACCCTCATCTTCCCTTCGGACAGCCCTCCGGGAGGCGGTCGAACAGTCCCCCGGACGGTGTCGCGGACAGCCCTTCGGGAGGACCTTCGAAACTCGAACGGTCACTCGGACAGCCCTTCGGGAGGACTCACAGAACTTGGACCGTCACTTGGACAGCCCTACGGGAGGCACTCACGAACAGCCCCTCGGGCACTAAGATCGAAACTACGACCTCTCTACAGAGTTGCACACATACGGTGTCATCTATCCGGCAGGGCTTCGCCGTCCAGAACTAGTTCCCACCGGAACCCAGACAGCCTTTCGGCTCTACGAAACTCTTTTCGTGGGAGGGAGAGAGAAGCCAGATCATTGCAATGGCATGTATATGTGAGAAAGAGTGAGTCTTTAGGCAGCCCCCTCCGCCCCTATTTATAGGCTAAGCCCAAGGGTGGCTTCTCTAAGAAGCCAAGGGGGAAAATACCAAAGGACCCTCAAGGTGGCTTCTCCAAGAAGCCACCCAAAAAGCACTTTCACTATTCACGACGACATTTTTCAGCGTCCGTTCGAACTGAAAATATTTATGTGGGCTTAGAACATTTCCAGTACCCACTAAACTAATTTTCAACGCATTCTGGAACAATTCCAGATTAGTGATTTTCATCTGCGAAAAGCATCTGAAGCGGTTTCGGCAGCTCCGGAACATTTCCGGTTTTCATCTCAGAAAATTCCCAGAAGTTTCCAGAATGATTCTGGCACCCTCCAAGAATTATCAGGCATGTGCCGAAACAAATTTGACTTAATGGAATACCCCGAAACAACTTTTCAGTTTCACCGGAACTCATCCGGTGACCTCTCTCTGCGGAACTTTTCCGCTGTCCGAAACTTTTTCGGTGTCCGAAACTTTTTCGGTGATTTTCTCTCAGACTCCCTGTCTAGTATTCAGCAGATAGATGACCCTTAAGCGTGTGACCCTATAGGTTCGGTGAAGTATAGACATGACCCGGAACCCCTTCCGATCAATGATCAACATCGGAGCCGTGGACACCCATATTGACCCCTATACCCACACGAATGAATATTCGAGTGAACCTCCAGTTGCCGTGTGCTATTCCTGTTGCTTCGCGATATGTTACAAATACCCGAGGTGAGACATGATGGCATTCCCGTGGATCAACAACTTGTCCACTATGCTAGTTACCTCGTTACCGGTATTGTTCTCTTTTCTCGTTACCGTGTTCCGGCATCCCCGTGATCAAATCACAAAGTGTCTGGCCAGACGATGATGGATACCGTAACACCGAGAGGGCCCAGAGATATCTCTCCATCGTCGGAGGAGCAAATCCCAATCTTGAGCTATCAAGTTACTTAACATACTTTCCCATGAACCCGTAAGCCGCCGTAATAGCCATCCAGTTACGGATGACGTTTAACAAACCCCAAAGTTCATGAATCAAGCATGAAGAAACTCGATACTCTCATGGTCTGAGGAATCATGCAAACGTTAACCATCTCTGTGTTATTAACCATTAACTTGTGACGAAAGAATCTCATAGCATAACATCAGTCGGGTCGATTCAACACAAATGTTCTTCTAACACTGTGCCCTCAAAGTTGCTGGCATAGACATGCCCATGATCAGGAAAACAGAACCATCATGCAACACTTGAGCTAGTCTTAGAGGCCAGACTAGGAATACATTTTACCGTTTATTATCCCACACGTGCATATGAGTCTTCCTCCGAGCCTCGTTTTATTTGCAGACTCGAGAATCATTGCAGTTATAGCATGGAACATAAACCTAATTATGAACAGGGAGATAATCAATAACATTTATTATTGCCTCTAGGGCATATCTCCTACAACAAGGGCCATACTTTCATTGAGAATGAGATGTATGTTATGAATGATGATATTAATATATTACCTCTGGATTTACTTTCATAATTCATTTTAGAGTTTTACACTCTAGCCCCTTGCACAATGTTGTTGCAAAAGGGTTGTTCATAAAAGAACAATTATTGTTCAGTGTTATGAATAACATGAAGAGCCATGCTTCCATCCAGATGGGATGTATGTTATGAATATTGATAGTAATATGATACATCCATAACACTGATGCTAAATGTCGCAAGACTAAAAGAATACCACACAAGTGTGGCACTGCATTTGGTCACATTGGAGAACCCCGCATGGAAAATTCCATTATGATGGATTTTGAAGTCGTTTGATTTTGAATCATCTGACACTTGCAACTTTTCTCCGAAAAGTGAAGTGACTGAAATACCATTCACAGGCCATAAGGAATGGACAACAAACTTATTGGTGGTCATACATTTGATGTGTGTAGTCTGATAAATGTTGTTAGTAGTGGATTTATCTATCTTCAGAAATGACTCAAGTAGATATATGGATATTTACTTGATGAGACGTAAGTCTAGATCTTTTGAATTCATTCAAAAGGTTTTCAAGAATGAAGTAGAAGTTATTGTAACAAGAAAATTATGTTTCTACAATTGGATTGCAGAAAGGAATATTTGAGTTACAAGTTTAGCGAATATCTGATGAGTTGTGAAAAGAGTTTCATAACTTACACCTCCCGGAACACCACTGTGAGTGGAAAGTCCGTGAAGATGTAATCGAACCATTTATGACATGGTAAGATCAAAGATGACATAAATAAATTTGCCATTATCCCTTTTAAAAGGTGATGCTTTAGAGACTGCGGCTTTTTACACTGAAAAGAGCTCCATCGGGTCTGTTGAAATGACACCATGGTATGGTACGCCCAACCATGTTATATCTTTTCTTAACATTTGGAATAAGGGGCTTGTGTAAAAGGTTACAAACCTATTCCAAATTAGACAAGTACTACTTTGTAGGTTATCCCAAGTCATTGGGTATTCCTCCCTCACTATACCGAGGTAAATAGGTTTGCCACAAAGAACGGTATGCTTTTTGAAGAAAATGGTTCTTTCAAAAAGGTGAGTGGGAGAATAGTGCAACTCGACGAGATAAACAGTATCTTCGTCATCAGGTCAAAGGAAAGGAACCTTCGAAGTGATTCCGGAGTTTCCTACTGCGACTGATACGGAAGTCTCTACAATAAAATATATGGACTTCGGTCGAACTTGCAGCTGAACCACGTAGGCAAGGCTCGTGCAAACCTCTCAGGTGCGCAAACGAGATATTGTTGTTAGACAACAGTATACCTACGATACACAAGGAAGCGTTGATGGGCCCTGACTCCGGAATTGGCTAAATGCCAATACAATCCGAGATAGTTTCCATATAAATGTTTCAAGATTAAAATCTTGATACACCTTTCGGAAGACTTAGAGTCTAACGAGTATTTATGGAACTAAAAACTGATACGGATAAAAATGGTTTATCCATAAAGCTCGACTTGTTGAAATAACAAGTTCAAGGAGTTGACTACGTTGAGGTTGTTTCACCGTAGCGATGCTTAAAGTCGGTTCGGGTTGAACTAGCAATTAATACATATTTCAGTCATGAGATATGAAACATGGATGACAGTAGGATTTCCATATGATGGAAATGAAACCAAGGACTTGCATGTGTTACAGTCCAAGGTATTTTATCATTCCACAGGATGCTAGTGAGTGTGCAAACTTCAGAGTTCCAGCAATGGACAGAGGAGAGCAAAATGGAGTTGGAATCTTCGTGTTTTAATGAAATGGTCAAAAAGTGTTTTGACTTCATCAATGGGTAACGAAGATGCTTGTGATTCAAGAAAGTAAGTGGGAGCATAATAATATTTCTAAAAACGGTGTGTGCTTGACACATTGTTAATTGGAAATGAATTTCTTGACACGAATTAGGACTTCATTTGAAAATAGTTTTTCGATGAAGTGCTTGGGCTAAATAGCCTTGATATTAGGCATGATGATCTATGAAGATAGATTTACCTGATGGGGCTGAGCAAAGATACATATTGACAAAATGCTAAAACCTTTTAGCATTAAAAATGTCAAGGAGTAATTCTTGCCGAAGTCACATGGAAAGAGTTTTTGCAAGACTCGGTGTGCCAAAAACCCTGATGAGCAAAATACATGATGGAGATTCCACACACCTTCATGTTTGGATTAATCATGTATTCCATGGTATGTAAAACAACCAGATATGTCCAATACTCCCAAAGTTGTTGCGAGTATAGATACCAAAGTGATCAAAAGTACTGATCATGGGACAACAGTGAAAAGGGTCATTGAGTACTATAGTAGCACTGATGACATGTTTTCTCGCAAGCGAGATTATGAAGAGTTCGTTGTAAAAGCTTACATCGATACAGTCTTCATCAATGCTCCATGCGATTTTTGATTTAAGTTCAGGGTTTTGTGTAAAACACAATATGGTGACACGGTAGTTGGAAATTGTTCCAAACAAGTTACTGTGGCGAATTCTATAACAGAGGCGAAGTATGTTGCCGCTTTTAAAAGCGACAAAGAAGATGTTGAAACATATAGTTCATTCATGAACTTAGTATGGTTCCAAGATGGCTTTTGTCAATGGGACACTACTGCAGGTAGTTGCTCCATAACTCACTCTGAGGAATCCAGGTTCGACCTGTGATTCACATACATACAAAACCAAGTCCACACAAAATATGAATTTTATGAAAGCGTGAAAACACGAGGATATGCAAAGATACACATGGAGCTGAAGTCGTCAGATCCGTTGGACATCAGGCTATACCACAAGCGAAGCATATTTACACCGGTGTGCCACAGGTGTAAAGTGCATTAGCATTAACTAGATTATTGACTCTAGTGCAAGTGGGAGTCTGTAGGAGATATGCCCTAGAGGCAATAATAAATGTTATTATTTATCTCCATGCTCATTATTATGTTTATGTTCCATGCTATAACTGATGTGGTTCCCGAGCCCGTATATCCATAAAGTCTCTGGGGAAAACCCATGTGCACGTGTGGAATAATAAACGGTAAAATGTATTCCTAGTCATGCCTCTAAGACTAGCTCAAGTGTTGCATGATGATTACGTTTTCCCAATCATGGGCATGTCTATGCCAGCAGCTTTGAGGGCACAATGTTAGAAGAACATTTGTGTTGAATCGACCCGATTGATGTTATGCTATGAGAAACATTCATCACAAGTTAATGGTTAATAACACAGAGATGGTTAACGTTTGCATGATTCCTTAGACCATGAGAGTATCGAGTTTCTTCATGCTTGCTTCATGAAATTTGGGGTTTGTTAAACGTCATCCGTAAATGGGTGGCTATTACGGCGGCTTACGGGTTCATGGAAAAGTATGTCAAGTAACTTGATAGCTCAAGATTGGGATTTGCTCCTCCGACGTTGGAGAGATATCTCTGGGCCCTCTCGGTGTTACGGTATCCATCATCGTCTGGCCAGACACTTTTTGTGATTTGATCACGGGGATGCTGGAACACGGTAACGAGAAAAGAGAACAATACCGGTAACGAGGTAACTAGCATAGTGGACAAGTTGTTGATCCACGGGAATGCCAACATGTCTCACCTCGGGTATTTGTAACATATCGCGAAGCAACAGGAATAGCACAGGGCAACTGGAGGTTCACTCGAATATTCATTCGTGTGGGTATAGGGGTCAATATGGGTGTCCACGGCTCCGATGTTGATCATTGATCGGAAGGGGTTCCGTGTCATTTCTATACTTCACCGAACCTATAGGGTCACACGCTTAAGGGTCATCTATCTGCTGAATACTATACAGGGAGTCTGAGAGAAAATCACCGAAAAAGTTTCGGACACCGAAAAAGTTTCGGACAGCGGAAAAGTTCCGCAGAGAGAGGTCACCGGATGAGTTCCGGTGAAACTGAAAAGTTGTTTCGGGGTATTCCATTAAGTCAAATTTGTTTCGGCACATGCCTGATAATTCTTGGAGGGTGCCAGAATCATTCTGGAAACTTCTGGGAATTTTCTGAGATGAAAACCGGAAATGTTCCGGAGCTGCCGAAACCGCTTCAGATGCTTTTCGCAGATGAAATCACTAAACTGGAATTGTTTCAGAACGCGTTGAAAATTATTATGGTGGGTACTGGAAATGTTCTAAGCCCACATAAATATTTTCAGTTCGAACGGACGCTGAAAAATGTCGTCGTGAATAGTGAAAGTGCTTTTTGGGTTACTTTTTGGAAAGCCACTTGTTTGGGCTTTATCCCAAAAGATCTAGGGATGACATCGATGGATTGGGAGGCCCTCATGGGGGCCCCCCAAGGGGTGTGGCCGGCCACACTTGGGGCTCCACCATGGAGCCCCTCTTGTTCCTTGGTTTCACTTTTATGCCCTTGGTGGAAGGACTTCATTCATGTACTTTTGGGTTTTATTGTAAAACCACCCTACCCCTTGGGATTTCCTATAAATAGAGGTGGAGGGGCAGCCCTCCACACTCACTCCTTCTCACATACAAGTGCCATTGCAATGATCTGGCTTCTCTCTCCCTCCCCGCGAAATAGTTTCGTAGAGCCGAAAGGCTGTCTGGGTTCCGGTGGGAACTAGCTCTGGACGGCGAAGCCCTGCCGGATAGATGACACCGTATGTGTGCAACTCTGTAGAGAGGTCGTAGTTTGGATCTTAGTGCCCGAGGGGCTGTTCGTGAGTGCCTCCCGAAGGGCTGTCCAAGTGACGGTCCGAGTTCTGTGAGTCCTCCCGAAGGGCTGTCTGCGACACCGTCCAGGGGACTGTCCGACCGCCTCCCGGAGGGCTGTCTGGATGGCGGGTGAGGGTATACATCCTCGCAGTTGGGAGGTTGTTAATCCTAGCTGCGGGGATCTGCACCGCCGATCGTCATCGACTCTACTTCCGCTGCGCTACGAGTCGGTAACAAAAAGATCAAACCTTGTATGCAGTCTCCATAGTGGTCCTGGGCTGGTGCGTAGGTCGGAAAATTTTTGTTTTCTACTGCGTTACCCTACAGTTCTAGCAAGAAGAATGCCCCTTCCCAAAAGAGCACAACCCCTCAAAAGGTTGTCTTTGTGCATGAAGGGCACAAGGAGAAGAGCAAGGGTAAAGTTGATGATGTGGTTGTGAGTAGAAATGCCACTAGGGGCAAGTGCACTCCAAACAAGGCAAAGGCAGTGATGCCTCCATCCTATGTACTTCGTAAGGCAAAGGATGGAGATGTTTATGCAAAGTTTATTGGTCCCTGTAATGCTTTTCGCTATTACTCTATTTGGGTTCAAAAGACCCTTGTTACTAACTTGAGAGGTCCCATTTCAAAATGGGCACCTCTAATGAAGAATTAAATTATGTGTAGAGTGCTTTCTTTGATGGAGTTAAATGGGTGATTGATAGTGGATGCACCAATCATATGACCGGAGATAGCCATTTGCTCACGGACTTGATGGAAGCTATCAAATCATTTGTGAGCATTGTCTTTGGTGGAGGTTCAAAAGGAAAGGTACTTGGCTTGGGCAAGGTGGCTATCAGTAATGATATGTCTCTTGAAAATGGCATGCTTGTCCAATCCCTTAAATATCATTTGCTTTCCGTACGTCAATTGGCTTTTGTAGGTTATGATACACTATTTGTTCTAACAAGTGTGAAAGTCTTTAGGGGAGATACTCTCAAAGTGGCCTTCGTTGGAGAGTTGGATGGAAACATTTACACAGTTGATTTCTTGAAAGAGAGCACTTACCATGCTACTTGTCTAATGGCCAAGGCCAACAAGGAGTGGCTATGGTATCACCGGCTAGGCCATGTCGGCATGAGAAATCTTAAAGATCTCCTAAATAGTGAACACAACCTTGGACTAACCAATGTTTCTTTTGAGAAAGATCATGTGTGTAGTGCATGCATAGCTGGGAAGCAATATCAAGCAAAGCACCCCCCCCCCCCAGAATGTTGTATCAACTTCAAGGCCTTTGGAGCTCCTTCATGTGGATCTCTTTGGGCCACCGTCATGGGATAGTCTTGGAGTAAAGAACTATGGTCTTGTCATTGTTGATGATTATTCAAGATACACATGGGTGTTCTTCCTCAAGTCCAAGGGCAAGATGAAGGTGACATTCATTGATCTTGCCAAGCAAGCTCAACGCAAGTTCAACAAACAGATCTTGGCAATTAGAAGTGACAATGGCTCCAAGTTCAAGAACTACACCTTGGAAGAATTCCTTAGTGATGAGGGCATTGAGCATCAATACTCCACACCATACACCCCTCAACAAAATGGTGTATCCGAATGGAAGAACCGAACTCTTGTGGAGATGGCAAGGTCCATGTTGGATGAGTACAAGTCACCATATAATTTTTGGGCCGAGGCCATCAACCCCGCTTGCCATCCATCCAACTGGCTCTACCCTCACAATATCTTGTACAAGACCCCATATGAGCTCCCAACCGGGAATAAGCCAAACGTCAAATATTTTCATGTATTCGGTTGTAAGTGTTACATCCTAAACAAGAAAACTCGGTTAGCAAATTTTAATCCAAAACTATTGAGGGTATATTTATTGGTTATGGGTCAAACTATCATGCCTATAGGGTCTACAACAAATCTGATGGATGTGTTGTAGAAACTTGTGACGTGGTGTTTGATGAATTCAGTGCCTCCCATGGGGAGCAAGTTGATCTAAGTGATGTAGGAGATCAGGATCCTTCCCAAGATATCTTGGCCATGGGTGTTGGTGGTCTCTTGCTTATGGAACAAGTGCCTCACAATGACGACGAAGAAGACTCAAGCACTATTCTTGTCCAAAGACCTACAACTCATACACCACCACAAGATCACATTGCTCAATATGAGCCCATTATCCAAGAACAAGAACAAGACCCTTCACAACCAAATATGCAAGATCCTCAAGAAGAAGATGTCATTGTACAAGATCAAGATCAAGATGGTGCACATGTGGATGATGAAGCTACATCCTTGGAGATTCAAGATAATGAGGATGATGATGACCAAGATGATGTTGAAATTCCACAAACTCCATTCTCCATCATGCCTAAGGTGGCGGGGTGCGCGGATGTTGACAAGATGCTAACAGGATTGTCACAAGGTGTGGTCACTCATAAACAATTAATGAACTTTTGTGCTCACTTCTTGTTTGTTTCTCGTATTAAGCCACCTAAGGTACACCAAGCATTGGTAGATGCGGATTGGCTTGTTGCCATGCAAGAAGAGTTGAACAACTTCACCTGCAACAAAGTGTGGTCTCTTGTAAAGAGGACAATCGGGCATGGCCATAACGTCATTGGAACCAAGTGGGTTTTCAAGAACAAGCAAGATGAGAATGAAATAGTCATTAGAAACAAGGCAAGGTTAGTGGCACAAGGTTACTCCTAGGTTGAAGGCTTGGACTTTGATGAAACCTTTGGCCCCGCTGCCTGTCTTGAATCCATTCGCATCTTAGTTGCATATGCCGCTTTCAATGGTTTCACTTTATATCAAATGGATGTCAAAAGTGCTTTTCGTAATGGTCCCATACATGAGGAGGTATATGTTGCACAACCACCTAGCTTTGTTGATCCTCGTAACAAGGACCATGTGTATAAACTTCATAAAGCATTATATAGTCTTAAGCAAGCCCCACGGGCTTGGTATGACCATCTTAAGAAGTTTCTACTTGAGGAAGGATTTGTGAGAGGATTAATCGATGCCACTCTTTTTACTAAGAGGTCTAAGGGTGATTTGATCATATGCCAAGTCTATGTGGATGATATCATATTTGGTTCACCTAAACCTTGGTTTATGCAAGAAATTTTCCGCTTCTATGACCGATGAGTTTGAGATGTCAATGATGGGAGAGTTGAAGTTCTTTCTCGGTTTTCAAATCAAGCAATTCAATGAAGGATTCTTTTCTCTCTCAAACCAAGTATACTGAAGACATTCTCAAGAAATTTGATATGACCAATGCCAAACCATGCAAGATACCTATGTCCACCATGGGGCATCTTGATGAATACACCAATGGTAAACCGTTCAATTCCAAGGTATATCGTTCTATGATTGGATCTTTGCTTTACCTTTGTGGATCTAGACCAGATATAATGTTGAGTGTATGCATGTGTGAAAGATATCAAGCTTTTCCTAGAGAAAGCCACCATTTGGTGGTTAAGCGAATTCTTAGATACCTTGTTCACGCTCCAAGTTTAGGCCTTTGGTACCCCAAGGATGCAAAATTTGATCTCATTGGGTATACGGATGCGGATTTGGCCGGAGACAAAGTGGACTGGAAGTCAACATCCGGTGCATGTCAATTTCTTGGACGCTCCTTGGTAAGTTGGTCCTCGAAGAAGCAAAATTGTGTCTCCCTCTCCACCGTCGAAGCCGAGTATGTCATCGCTGCAAGTTGTGCTACTCAATTGTTGTGGATGAGGCAAACCTTGAAGGATTATTGTGTTACTTACAACAGGGTGCCTCTTCTATGTGAAAATGAAAGTGCCATCAAGATTGCCAATAACTCATGTCAACATCCCCGCGCCAAACATATTGAAATTCATCATCATTTCATAATGGATCATGTTACAAGGGGAGATATTGAGATAGCTCATGTTGGTACCGATAAGCAACTTGCTGACATCTTCACCAAGCCATTGGATGAAGCATGGTTTTGCGAACTAAGGCGTGAACTTGGTATCTTGGAGCTCGGTAGCATAATGTGATGTCTTGCACCCATACATTCACTTTACCTCATATTGTCTAGATGTGGGCATGTATTTAGGGGGAGAAATTCAATTCATGAATCTTATTCTCTCTATGTGATGCGCAAATAAAATAAACATCAAAGTATAAGTGTCCATTCCTATGTGACAAATGTGCTTAAATGATGGAGTAGTGATATTGGGCCCAAGGTTAAAATCTTCGTGGTGCCAAGTCACGTATGCTCATACATGGTGGCCTCGGCCACAGCCCTCTCATTTTGAGAGGTTTGGTCCGCACTTGGATCTTCGTTAAGAGTATGGGCTCTATGTATGCCGTTATATGAATACTATGGGTAGCACACTCAACTTTAGTATTTTAGATTTTGCTTCTTGCAAAGTTGAGTGCATAGACCCCTATAAATCGTGGTATTCTTTACCCAGATCTATCTATCAAATATGTGTGCGTGCTATTCCTCAAAACTTTGTCAAAATTCCTGTCAAAAACCACAGAAACTGGTTATCTGGTGCCGGACATCCAGGCGTCCACCCGGACATTCATCCACCTTTTCAACCATTCTTTCAAACAACACTTCAGTTTTGTTGGGTAACGTAGCAGAAAACAAAAAAATCGTCCTACGCACCAGCCCAAGACCACTATGAAGAGGCATACAAGGTTTGATCTGATCGTTACCAACTCATAGCGTAGCAGAAGTAGAGTTGGTGAAGATCATTGGTGCAGATCCTCACAGCTAGGAATTTACAACCTCCCGACCATGAGGATTTTCTCCCTCGAACTATCCCTCGATCAGTCCCTCGGACAGTCCCTCAAACAGAAGATCGAACATACGATCTCCCTACCGTGTTGCACACATACGATGTTACCTATCCAACAGGGCTTCACCATCCAGAACTAATTCCTGCCGGAGACTAGGCAGCCTTGCGGCACTATGAAACTATTTCGTGGAGGGCGAGAGAGAGAAAGGCAGATCATTGCATGCCATTGTTGGGTGAACTTAAGGTTAGTTGGAGAGCTCCTCTCCTCCCCCTATTATAGGCCAAGCAAGGGGTGAGGGGGGCAAGAGTTGGCTGCACAAAAATTTGGGGGGGGGGAGGGCCTTCCCAACACCACCCCACCAGAAGGGGGAACTTGCCACCAAAGGGCCCCCTCACCACCTTGGTCGAACCATGGAGGGGCTGCCCCCAAGTGGGCCCCCCTCCATCCCAACATGTCCCACCATTTGGGGGGGCTGCCCCCCACCCCCCCAAACAAGCTTCCACCAAATAAGGGTGCTGCCCTTAAAAGGAGCGCCACCCAAAACCAGCCCCCACGAAAGGGAGGATGCGGTCCCCCCCCCCCCCCCCCCCCCCCCCCCCCCCCCCCCCCCCCCCCCCACCCCCCCCCCCCCCCCCCCCCCCCCCCCCCCCCCCCCCCCCCCCGTGGGAACATCCCGTTTAGGCTGTCAGAAAAATTCCGGAAGGTACCGAAACTTTTCTGGCACCCTCCAAAAAAATTCCAGGCGATATCCGTAACTTTTCTATCTGGATGGTTTCCTCCAAAACATTTTTGGTACGATGGTTTACTCCGAAACATTTTTGGTTTCTCTGAAACATTTCCGATTTTCTCTCTGAAACTTTTTCAGTGTCTCCGAAACTTTTCCGGTGACTTTCTCCTAGACTCCTTTCCTAGTACTCAATAGATAGATGACCCTTAAGTGTGTGACACTATAGGTTCGGTGAAATATAGACATGACCGGAACTCTTTCCGATCAATGATCAGTAGCGGAACCGTGGACATCCATATTGACCCCTATACCCACACAAATGAATATTCGAGTGAACCTTTAAGTTACCATGTTACAAAAACTAGAGGTGAGATTTTTCGGCATCCCCGTGAATCAACAACTTGTTCACTATGCCAGTATCCTCATTACCGGTTTTGTTCTCTATTCTCGTTCCTGTGTTCTGGCATCCCTGTGATCAAATCACACTGTCTCTAGCCAGATGATGATGGATACCGTAACACCGAGTGGGCCCCAAGAATATCTCTCCATCGTCGGAGGAGCAAATCCGAATCTTGAGCTATCTAGTCCCTTGTCATACTTTTCCGTGAACCCATAAGCCGCCATAATAGCCACCCTATTGCAGATGACATTTAACAAACCCCAAAGTTCATGAAGCAAGTATGAAGGAACTCAATACTCTCATGGTCTAAGGAATTATGCAAACATTTAACTTTCTCTGTGCTATAAATCATTAACTTATGATGAATGTATCTCATGGCATAACAACAACTGGGTCGGTTCAACATAAGTGTTTTTCTAACATTGTGTCATCAAAGTTGTTGGCATACTCATGCCCATGATCAGGAAAACAGAGCCATCGTGCAACACTTGAGTTAGTCTTAGAGGCTAGACTAGGAATCTATTTTACCGTTTATTATTCCACACGTGCATATGAGTTTTCCTCCGAGCCTCGTGGTTATTGCAGACTAGAGAACCATAGCAGTTATAGCACGGAATATAAACATAATTACGAACATGGAAATAAATAATAACATTTATTATTGCCTCTAGGGCATATTTCCTACAGACTCCCACTTGCACTAGAGTCAATAATCTAGTCAATGCTAATGCACTTTACACCTATGGCATACCGGTGTAAAATGTGCTTCGCTTGTGGTATAGTTTTCGTCCAACGGATCTGACAACTTCAGTTCCGTGTGTATTTTTGCACATCCTCGCATTTTCACGCTTTCACAAAATTCATATGTTGTGTGGTCTTGGCTTTGTATATATGTGAATCGCTGGTCAAACCTTGATTCCTCAGACTGAGCTATGGAGCCACTATCTACAATAGTGTTCCATTGACCAAAGCCATCTTGGAACCATACTAAGTTCATAAATGAACTATGTGATTCAACGCCCTATTTTGGCGCTTCTTAAGCGGCAACATACTTAGGCTTTGTTATAGAATTCACCACAGTAACCTATTTGGAACAATTCCAACTTACTGTGCCACCATTTCGTGTATTACACAAAACCCTTAATTTAAATCAAAAATTGCTTGGCGCACCGATGAAGACTGCATCGATGTAATTACTTACAATGAGCCTTTATCAATGTAACTACTTACAATGAACTCTTCATAATCTCCGATTGCGAGAAAACATGTCATCAGTGCTACTTTAGTACTCTACAACATTTTTCACTGATGTCCTACGATCAACACTTTGATCACTTTGGTATCTTACTTGCAACAAATTCTGGAGTACTGGACATATCTGGTTATTTTACATACCTTGGAATACATGATTAATATAAACACAAAAATGTGTGGAATCTCAATCATGTACTTTGCTGTTAGGGAGAACTCTTCGCCAATTGGTTTTCCCGTCCCACCATGTTCTTCCATCGCTTTTTTTTCATCCACCCGGTTTTTTCCATCACGTCATACTTGACCGCATCTTTCAAATACGCCACTAAATAATATTAATTTATTTACCTTTTACAGAACTACATGAACTCCACCTTAATTAACTTACTTTTTCAAATAACGTGGAATTACGTCATTCGATTCCACACCATATTACACCACACCCTTCTCGTACGCCGCTCAATCATATTAATTTACTTACCATGTACGACCCAAGCTACCAAATTATTAAGATAAAGAAAATATTCGACCCCCGTGGCAATGGACACACATCTTTTTTTTGAATTGTCTCAATTGCTTACCACATGTGTCACATGGTGCAACGAACACGTACCTAGTACAGTCAGAAGTCTAAACAAGAGTAGAAAGGTCGTTTTACAGAAATAGTAATTAAATATTTGCCTGTAATGTAGGAGGTCCTATATGAAAACGACACTACAATCCATAATGAGAGAAAACCTCTATTACGGTATGCTTTAAACAGTTACTCCCGTTGATGGCGTAATTAGTGGAGGAGTATTGCCGCGGAGCTGCTATATAGCGCTCGCTGCGAGCACTACGCTCGGGTCGCTCCAAGGCGCCCATGTCCAGGCGTCCCGCTTGCTAGTCGTCGCACGCGGGGTGGGCCGGCCCCATTACCTCCGGCCGCTAACTTGTCCCACAAATAGATAAAATTTTGCCTTTTGAACAACTCAATCTATTTTCTATCTTTTCGGTCATCTTCTGCCACTCTTTTTAATCCTCATCTTGTCTATCAGAATCTACAAGTGCTTCAGATGTAATTTTTCTAGTCTTACAGGCCAAAATCTCTTCACAACTAGTGCACCAATCTCTAGCAGTGGCAAGGAAGAAGTAAATTTTACATCAATGGAATTCCATCGTAAGCCCGGATATCAGTAAAGATAGTCACAATAGGAATTTGGTGCTTCTTCCGGGGCCAATGAGTGGGATATTACCATCTGAAGTGGTACTTGGATAATCGCATTCATTGATCTCTCTAGTGCATCGTACCATACAGAGTGATCATCAGTGGTGTGGTGGAGTAAGTCAGAAGTGATAGATAGGCACCATGATCTTGGAGATCAGATCTCAGGTGTACCTGTAATTTTGCATTTGTTTAGCAGTACTATGGCTGGCCGACCCAGAGGGAGCTCCAGCAGAGCTGATTCCTGGAGAACTTGGACAAGGAATTCCGTGATTTTGTACAGAAAACAGAAGAAGGAAAGGTTCCTTTTATATACTCCCTTCGTCCCAAAATTCTTGTCTTTTATATACATCCGTATATAGATAAATCTAAGACAAAAATTTTGGGACGGAGGGAGTATGTTGGAATGAGAGCAGTGCGAGAGGAAGACCGTCACACCCGACGGGACGGCTGATAACCAAACAGTTCCAGGGCGTGGCTTGCAGTGAACTCCATTCCATGACTCTCGTACGTAACCCCTCGTTCCAGGGTGTGGTTCTGTGTCCACTGTAGATCGTGTCCACTGTGGAATTTCTTCCGTTAAAGACAATTGTCTGACGGTCTACAGTGGACACAGAACCACACAGTTGGGAGCTGGCAGGCCTTATTATCAGTCTCAGGTCACGCTAACCTCATGGTCATGGACGGTGCATTACCTTGTGCCAGCTTGTTTGGTTTGGATCTGTACGTACGTATGTGTGGACTTGGACTTGTATACGTACATGGAATGAACCAACTAGCTGTTTCATCACGTACTCCTACAAGTACCCAACGGATACAGAGAATGGCCGAGCCGAGGCAGCTGGTCCGAGTTAGGATGATACTACTAACCTTGTGCTTCCTCCTCTTCCACCAGAGCACCTCGGCTCCAGCCCTGCCACCAACACCAGCAGGCACCCTCTGCGTCCCACGCGAGCGGGATGTGCTTCTCGGCTTCAAGGACGGCTTCACGGACCCCACAAACTTCCTGTCGTCATCGCCAGGTGTGGAGTGCTGCCAGTGGACCGGCGTCGTTTACAGCAACCGGACCGGCCATGTCATCATGCTCAAGATCAACAGCGGATGGCCGTTCGAGTCGTCCATGCTCCTCCTTGCTCACCTTACGACATCTAAAGCAGCTGGACCTCTCAGGCAACAACTTCGGCGGCCAACCCATCCCGGAGCTCATAGGCGCCCTCGGGTGTGGGCGTCTCACGCATCTCGACCTCTCCGACTCCCATTTTGGTGGCCGGATTCCTCCCCACCTCGGCAACCTTTCGAACCTGGTCAGCCTTCCGCTCAACTATATGGCACATGGCTCCTACTCGCCTGATCTTGCATGGGTGTCGCGCCTGCGGAAGCTTCAAGTCCTCAGCATGTCTCGGGTGGACCTCAGCACTGCCGTCAACTGGGTTCACCATTTAAACATGCTCCCCTGTTTGACAGACCTTGATTTAAGTTATTGTGCGCTTCAGAACTCTATGTATCCCCCAGCGCATTCAAATCTCACATCCCTGGAGTCCCTCGGCCTTATTTCAAACTCCTTAACACATCTCTTGGAGCCAAAATTTTGCTTTGGGACCTACCCAGGCTCCTAACTGGTTGCGGAATCCATGGTCCAATCGCTGACGCAGTGGGGAACTCGACCTCTCTTCAGAGTTTGTATCTTGGTTCGAACAAGTTCACTGGCATGGTGCCGTTGAGCTTCAGGAAACTACAGAAACTAATAGAGCTCGTATTAGAAACCAACTTCATCATCATGGATGTGGCAGAGCTACTGCATCGGTTAGGGAACTTTAGCAGCTTGGCCAAGATCGACCTCGACAACAACGAGTTGTATGGAGAGGTACCTGTTAGTATACGGGAACTCATAAATTTGAACGAATTATCGCTGGCCCACAACAACCTATATGGTACAATCACCGAGGACCATTTCACATATCTGACCACCTTACAAAACCTAGATATCTCTGATAATTCATTAACTGTGAAGGTACATGGTACATGAAAAGCTCCACTCAACTTATCCTATGCAGGATTTAGATCTTGTATACTAGGGCCCAAGTTTCCATCTTGGCTTAACCAACCAACGATCACTTATCTTGATGTTTCAAACACAAGCATACATGATAGCATACCTCTCTGGATTGTTAATCCCTCTTTTGAGTATTTGGATTTGTCAAGAAATTGGCTTGTTGGCATGCTTCCTAACCTATTATCTTCCTTGCAAATACTGAATGCCAGTTTTAACGAGATTGTTGGCCCAATTCCAAAACTTCCAGATAGTCTATTATACTTGGACCTCTCCGGAAACAATCTGTCAGGCGCACTGCCATCAGTTATAGGAGCACCAATGCTAGAAGTACTCCTTCTCTTCAATAATTCCTTTTCAGGAACTATTCCATGCTCCATGCTTCAGTTGCAACAGTTGAAATTTCTAGACCTATCAAAAAACCTACTGGATGGGCGATTGCCCAGTTGCTCTCGAGGATTCGACACCTCAACTATTACCTTGCTTAAATTGAACAACAACCATATTTCAGGAGCATTCCCGTTGTTTCTTCAGAAATGCAGAGAGCTAAAACTTTTGGATCTGGCATACAACAAATTTTCTGGGAGCTTACCAGCATGGATTGAGTCAAAGTTGCCACAATTGGCACTTCTAAATTTGCGCTCAAACATGTTCTCTGGCGGCATCCCTGGTCAACTAACTAGGATGAAGGGGCTTCAATATTTAGACATTGCATGCAACAACATCTCAGGGAACATACCACGATCACTTGGGAATCTCAAATCTATGACTTTTACTTCCAATAATAGTGGTGGCCTTTTTTACCTTGTCAATTATATTGTAGTTGGTGGAGTTTCTAAGGCCATGTCCACTGATGCTTATACTGTAGAGGTGGGGATAAAAGGTCAAGTGCTTGAATATACCAAAGGGATAGCATACATGGTAAACCTTGATTTTTCCGGCAACAGTTTGACAGGGCAGATTCCTAAGGAAATTGGCATGCTCATTGCCTTAAAGAACTTGAACTTCTCCTGGAATAGTCTGGCTGACATAATACCCCAAAGCATCGGTGCGCTACAAGCTTTGGAATCTTTTGACCTCTCGCACAATGGGCTCTCTGGTGAAATCCCTACAAGCATATCATCTCTAACATCACTAACCCGCTTGAACTTGTCATATAATGATCTGACTGGGACTATACCATCCGGGAACCAATTAAGAACACTAGAGGACCAAGAGTCCATATATATTGGCAACCCAGGTCTATGTGGTCCACCTGTCCCAAGGAATTGCTCACGAACTGACATAATTCCATATGCTCCCCAAGAGCATAATGAAGAAATGAGTGATGTGGTTTCGTTATACCTCAGCATGTGCATAGGATTTGTAGTAGGTTTATGGATTGTCTTTTCTGGCTTCTTGTTCAAGAGAAAATGGAGGATAGGTTGGTTCTCACTTACAGACCACATGTATGATCGAGCCTACGTGCACGTGGCCGTGGGTTGGGCTTCACTGGCAAGAAATATCCGTCAAGGATGAGGTCTCAAATGTTGGAGCTTTTGTTGGTACCTACTTCCTTTGTAACAAAATAAGTGTCATGGCTTTAGTTCAAATTTGTTCAAAATAGTGGCTTTAATAATTATTGTTGTGTGTAATGCTTTTCTTTGGTTTATAACGTAGCGTGATCAACTGTGACAGTTAATATTGTTGGAGGTATTGTACGTGTATTTGGTAGTGTATAAACCGAATATCTAATCTAGAAGGCCTAGGGGCGTGCGTGTCTTGTTGTGGGTGGTTAGTTAGCTGAGACTGATCCATATCTCTGTATAGCTAATATGTGGATCAAGCTCAAGCTAACGAACCAAATCTATGTAATCTGATTGCTCCATATAACACGTACGCATCCCTGCCCAACGGCACATGCTTCCAGCCTCAAAACCTTATATGGTATCGAGGCCACATCATCTCTCTGTCGTATCCATCATCCCTTGTGTTGCGGCGCCTGCACTCAACGACAACTCTGAGAAACTGGACTCTGGCACCGAACATCGAAAACTTGTACTCCCTCCGTTTCTAAATATAAGTCTTTGTAGAGATTTCACTATGAACTACATACGGATGTATATAGACATAATTTAGAGCGTAGATTCACTCATTTTGCTCCGTATGTAGTCTTTTATTGGAATCTCTAAAAAGACTTATATTTAGGAACGGAGGGAGTACTAAAGTTCTGGAGAATTATTAGAATAGTTGAGTATAAAGAAATAGCATACATCTAACGTGTTGCAAAATTTCAGTCGTAAATTAAACTCACAGCAAGAGAAACAAGCATACCATTTTTTTTATTGTTTGAGGCAAAACAAGCATACCAAATTCGGCTGTGGTAGTGCAAACATTCATGTCACGATTTGTCATTTTTTTTTCTCTAGGTGTGAGTTGAATTTTTAGCTAAAATTCTATGACATGATAGATATAACTCGCACCTCAACCTGCGCTCGCCATCCAGTCACTAACAAACTCAAGGGAAGGGACCCTCCGCTCCGCTCCCAATATTCACTTCTCCTCCTCATCCCTTCCATATCTATCTGCCTCCTCATCGCAACAAAAAAAGGGTTGCGGATCCTTCGACGTCTCACGCCGACCAAAAAACCTACCTACTGACTAGACTAGTACACCTTGTCAGACTCCCACGTTACTTACTTGACAGATGACTAATGCACAACCACGAATGAAAGCCTCAAGTGACAACTGAGCATACCCCTGAGATCACACTTGTTCTAGCTAGACGGCGCCCCTGATCCAGAAACTGGTGCAGATACGGTGCCATTGGCCGCGCTGCTACTATGGACGTTGCCTTAATCCATTGGAGGGCACTCATGGCATGCAACGTTCGACAGCACCAGCGCCTGGCTGCTGCCGTCTGGAACATGGCCGGCATGGCACAACCGCAGGTCATTCAGCTCCAGGTACACTTCGCCTGCCACCGGTTCCAGTAAAGGGTCGATCAGCCGAACGCCGCACGAGTCACACTGCTTGCAGAGGCTAACCAGTGAAGAAGGCACAATTTGGTCCGTTATGTCAAAGATAGCTTCACTATCATCCAACAATGCTTCTGTGTCATGGTAAGCGGTTGAATCAGACTGCATCCAAACGAAAGAAAAAGTTAAATTAAATATATAAGATCGAGTTGACACAATGAGCATACAGCAGATAGCAAGAGACAGAAAGAAAATTTACCGATGGACCATCTTGGCCTACAGGATTCGTAGAGAGACGACCCGTAATATCAGCTAGCTGCTGCATATGTATGCTGTCCCAATTAACATCCAGATGAGAAGCCCTATCAGGACGGACACCACTGGAGGAGCTCTTGCCGTTATTTGCCGACAAAAGGCTCAAGGAAACCCTGCCGCCATCACTAACGGATTGACCCGCAAAGTTCAACACACCACCATGGCTTGGTCCAGGTGCAGAAGGATCGGATAAACAGTAAGCGTCCCCATTTGCATCATTCATTTCCTCTTCCTCTTCCTCAAATGGAGCGCCATACTGTTCCCCAATCTTGGGACCTGGACCGCTTTTCTGATAGACTTTGCAGAGAACGAAATCGTCCTGCAATAACAGATAGACAATAAATCAACATACTGCTTGCAGTACAAGTGGAGCTAACAAACATTTTGCTAGTAACAACACGGAAAAAGATCACATGAGTGCTAACTTTTCTCGGTCGAAGAATAAACTAACTAACTCCTTCAGTTTGAGGAGTGGATAATGGCTGCAATTCTTTGATTATGACAGTTTGTTTCTTGCTGTTTGGAGCTTTCTACCTTTGCTACTTATGGCGCACTTTCCAAAATCTCCGGATATAATTTACCAAAAGGGTATTTGGAACACTCAATGCATGTTTTTTTTTGCGGGGAGCACTCAATGTACGTTGGTGCTACGTGCATTGTAATGTATGTTGGAAACTCTTCAGATTGTACTGGAAAAGGAAAACTTGCATCTTACTCAACATTAAATAGTTCAGACACATGTTGAGCGATAATTTGGTGAATCATGCATGGCATGCTACGTTGGTGTCGTTGCATCGTCCATACGTTGAAATTTCGATCTCTCTCGTCCATACGTTGAAATTTCGATCTCTCTTATAGTTCTATACACATGAATACCAGTTTCATTCATTTCCAAAACAACTGAAAAATATTTTTTCAGGGGAGTAAGCAATCATCAATCGTAAACAACTGAAAAATAATTTTTCAGGGGAGTAAGCAATCATCGATCTAACGCAAACAAGTGTGTCTGGAGCAAGAAACCCATTTGATAGAAGAGATAGTGAAACTAGTACAAAGACAGCAAAGAAGCATACCAGTCTAACACCAGCATTAGGTATTTCGCTTTCGACCAGCCTATATTCATGCATGACCCAGTCAGTTCTTTTCTCCTTGCGTCCCTTGCCAGCATGAAACACCAAGGTCCTCTTCATCCCAACAGTCCGAGAATTATACACCACCTTCCTGTCCTTTCCAGTAGCTTTCCAGTGCCCAGCTTGGTTTGACCGGTTAGTTCTTGACCCGGTAGGGTACTTCCTACCGCAAGTACAAAAGAAATACCACTGAAGATCCCCAGTTGGCATTGAAGATTTCCCTGAACAAAGTTGAAACAAACGGTTATAAGAGTTTGTACAACAGTCCTGCGCAAAATAGCATGCTTGACAGCCGCATGTAAACACAAACATGTGGTTATGCAGTACTTTCAAATGTTAGTAATGCGAGAGGGGGATAAATTAAATTGAAATATACCTGGAAGATCCCAGGGGGCGAATTGGTAGATATCGATTTCTGTAACAGGATTCCGGCGCAACTTTTTACCCAGTATCTTCCTCTTTAGATAGTAGAGGGTGAGTTCAGCATCGGTTGGTTGGAACCGGTATCCAGGAGGGAGCGGCACCATTTCCATTAGGGGAAACGGTGACCGTCAAATCCAATGCCGAGATATTATGGAGCACCAGAAGCGACAGCGGCACCCCTGCCTAAGAAACCACAGGTAATCCTTGGTTGTGGCATCAAAAGACATCTGAGTCGTGAGGACACCGTCCTGTAGGAGGAAACGGATTGTTACAAAACATATATGGAAGATGTATGTATTCTTCTGTTTTTTATAACAAATGGCAGGACATAGGTGCCACATTTATTTATCTAACAAAACAAATAAAAGTGGAACTGTGTTGGAACAGAACAGGGCAGGACAAATGATTGGATTTGTAGAATTGGCAACCATATGTCAAATACTGTATGAAAGAGATATGCATTCTTGACAAACAAATGGATTGTTACAAAACATATATGGAAGATATATGCATTCAAAGATGCCGCATTTATTTATCTAATCTAACAAACAAATAAAAGTGATTGGATTTGGAACAGAGCAGAGCAGGACAAATGATTGGATTTGCAGAATTGGCAACCAAATGTATAAGCAAATCCAATCAAACATATGTCAGTACTTACTACATACGATTCGGCTGTAAACAAACATTACCAAGCAAAGAGTACATATTTGTTTATGCAATGCAGAAGATATGCGAAATTAATGAACTTTCAGACTAAGATACAGAAATAGATATAGGGTTACGGCAGATGGGATCGGCATTGACGAGAGAATCGACCATCGGAACCGAAAGAGAGATGTATCTAAGCCAAGTTGTTGGAGTGAAGAGGGGAGGGGAGGGACTTACGCCGCCGGGGTTGTTGGCGAGGGAGCGGACAGGGGAGACTCGGCGGCGGAAGGCGGTGGGGCGGCGGCTTGGGAGGGGAGGGGAGGGGAGGAGACACACCGGCGTGCTGGTCGGAGGAGGGGAGGCGGCGGCGGCGGCGGCGGCGGCGCGGAGGAGGAGGCGTCGACTTCGAGTCGCCGGCGCCGCTGTTGGAGGGAGGAGGGAGGTGGCCGCCTCGACCATACTTCTTTCTCAAAAACCCATTCTACTGGGCTCTGTTGGGCCGGCCTCCTTCCTGGGCTCTACTGGGCTCCATTCCAATGGCAATGCATCCAAATTAATACCTTCTCATGAGACTATGGGAGTTTCCATAAAAAAAAAATGAGACTATGAGAGTTGCCCCCAAAAAAAGAGAAACTATGAGAGTTGTCTAAAAAAAGACTATGAGAGTATCCCTCAAAAAAAATGAGAGACTACGAGAGTTGCTCAAAAAAATGAGAGACTATGAGAGAGCCTTTTATTTTATTAACCCCTAAAAGAATGAGAGAGCGTCTATTATACAAGCTAAAGAAACGAAATTCAGAGGCGGGCAGCTCACAAGAAAACAAAGTTGAGTGGCACAAAATGGATTTTTCCTTACAATTTTTAGTTGCAACCGATTTGTCAATGAAACAAAAACAATTGACAGGCGTTGAGGATTGACTCCCACGAGTTCTAGTAAACTCGGCAATACCCAAACTTCACACAGACTCGGCATCCTCGGCTGACATTAATCACCGTCAGGCATCCGCCCGCTATTTAAACATGGGCAGGTCCGTCAACAACCGCATCACACATTCGCTCCCCATCTCCTCTGTGCACCACACCCACCTTGGCCTCGAGCACCAAAGCCCTGTGGGACAGGCTCTACGGCAAACAAAAGAAGGAGCTATTCGGATTTGCCGCACGCTGGCAGGCCCGCCGAGCCAGCCAGATACAGGCTGGCTTGCTGGCGAGCTCTCTGGAGGGCAGCAACGCGAACGAGCCAATGGACGATGAGCCGATCCACGCCGCACATCACCATGGGCGGTGTTGGCGCACTTCACCGACATGGTGATGGAAGAGCGGGAGGTGGTATTCCAACAGACGCAAGCTGACTAGAGGTACAACCTCTGGCTCCTTGACGAGCACCGGCTCGCAGAGGAGCAAATCGCGCGCACGAGCATCGTGGCGGACGTGGGGTACAGAGACTAAGCATTGCCTCCCATATTTCTTTGAGGTGAAAATATTTGGAGTGGTGAGATTTCAAAGACTTAAAACCTGGCTAAACCCTTCTAGATTTTCCAGGCTGTTGGAACACATCTGCCGAAAACGAACGATGGATATGTTTGAGGCAGGTGGCCCTTTAATTCAGCTCCACCCACTCCCTCATGAGGCAGCTAGTTTTCAACGCCGGCCCAATCATAAAGACCTACTATACTATGCTCTGCGCGCTAGAGAAGACACATCGCGCCCGTTTGAGCCGGCCCATGTGCGGGCGTCTGTTTTTCTAGTTTCGTTTTTTTATTTTTACTTTTCTATTCCGTTTTTGTTTTCTTTACTTTAAATAATTTGGAACTTCAAAAAACTTTTGAAAATTTTAAAAACTATGAATTTTGAAATAAAATGTTCAAGAAAACATAAAATGTTTGTTAATTTAAAAAATGCTCAGGATTTTTCTAAAAATGTTGGCATATTCAAAAAAATGTTCGCAGTTTTGGAAAAAAATATTATTAAAATAAAAAAAGTCCATCATTTTGAAAAAAGTCTGTGTATTAGAAATTATTAATGAAATTGTGGAAAATGTTTGGTATTTCAAAAAGTGTTCATGCATTTTAGGAAATGTCCTAAAATTTAAAAAAATCATGAATTACAAAAGAGTTTATTGATTCATAAAATATTTGCTGATTCAGAAAATGTTCATACATTTCAAAAAATATTCGTGAATTTAAAAAGATCCACCAATTTCGGAAAAAATGTTCGTCTATTCTAGAATTGTTCGCCGATTCAAAAGAAAATGCATAAAAACCATTCGCAATACAAAAAATGTTCACAATTTTAAGAAAATGTTTGTAATTAGTAAAAACTGTTCATAATTTTTAAAAATGTTCCCAAATTTGTAAAAATGTTCATGAATGATCGAAGGTATCTAGTTAAACAATAATGCTTCTGAGTCTTTGGTACTATATACCCGCGTGAATTTTGTAGAATTAACTGCCGGGGTGGATCGGAATATTATAGTATGTTTTTTAAAAACATTTCTTGTAATTTAGAATAATTCTTTGAATTACCAAGTTTTTTGACAACCGCGATTTTTTTTTGAAAATGTGAACATTGCTTCAATTTGTGAATAAATTTTAAAAAAGAAACTTTTTCTTGCATTTGTGAACAAATTTTCAAAATCATGCGACGAGATGTGAACAAAATGTGGTCATCACCATTGGAGATTATGATTTTTTTTTCCTCCCATTGCAGCGCAGGAGCCGTTTTGCTAGTCAAGATAGAGAGACTAAACATCTTTCTTTTGGGGCTACAGAGACTAAGCATTGCCTCTCATATTTCTTCAATGATTTTTTCTGTGATCTGATCGCTTGAGTAATTCATTAAGGCAATGAGTTGAGGCAAGGCCTTGCAACCCTATGTATTTGTGCATGGGATCGTTGAAATGATTTTCCTTGATTGAGGTTATTTGTATGTATGATTTGCAATAGAGTTGTCTTTTGTCTTCTTCTCATTATAAGGCCCTGCAAGTACCCATGTTCCCACAGATCGATCAAGGAGGAGTTAAGAAGCGATGATGTGTGGAACGATATTCTGATAACCAGAAAGGATTGGTACGATAGCAAAAAATAATTCATTGGGGATAAACGAGGTGTAGTCATTAAACGTCCAATGCCTTTGTCTAAAGTAATTCTTTATAACTAAGGCAACCCCGCGCGACAATAAGGGCCAACGATTGGACAACTGACTCTCGATGTAGGTCGTGACCTGTCATAACGTATTTTGGACACGTCCCCCACTTCATCATGTTGTGAGCACACCGTAACGGGTGTCTTCAAGGACTATGTTTAATATCAAGATGAGATTCCAAGCACAAATGAAGGCCGTGAGAGTAAGATCTTATACCCATGCATATTTCCTTATCATTAATAAACCAAGAAAGGCACCTTTCGAACTATGGTAAGCTCGTGACCGAGGGCAGCCAAACCACCAGTTGGAAGCTGAGAAGCACCAATGATAAACTGGTGGAATGCATGCTGATGACAAGGGGTAAATTCCGCTATGATCTCGAGTAGCTACAAACAAGCATTAAATCAAGATATCTTTAAATTGATGGATGCACGGCCAGATTCAGATACAGGTAAATATATGGACACACTTACATTTAAAAAAATGGTAGGGCTTTTAGCATTAAACCCATGATCAAATTTTATGTTATCCATTAGTGATTCAGCCTACAGCAAATGTAACCGAATACAACTGAAATCGCGGGGGGCATGGAGACTAATCATTGCCTCCCATATTTTTGGATGGCCACAAATTAGATAGTTATAAGCTCTTGAGGTGAAACTATTTGGAGGGATGAGATGTCAGAGACATAAAACCTTGCTAAACCCTGCTAGATCATCCAGGCCGTTGGAACGCATCTGCCAAAAACGGACGGTGGATATGTGGGGGCAGGCGGCCCTCTAATTCAGCTCCCCCCACTCGCTCGCGAGGCAGCTGGTTTCCAATTTTCGAAACAGTTTGGGAGAGCAGCGGAGGGAAAAGAAAACCAAATCGATCCCCATTCAATTCCGGTCACCAATGGCCTCACCGCCGCCGCCGCCGACCACCGTCCGCCGGAACCCTCCGCGCCGCGGCAGGCCGGCCCTGACCCCGGGCCCGACCCCCGCCCCGGCCCCGACCCCGACCCCGACCCCGACCACGACCACTCTCCGCTCCCGCCGCCGGAAAGCCCCAGTCATCTCCCGCCAGCTCGACGACGAACCCGCCGCGGCGGCGGCGGCAGCTCCCGCGGCCGCCGCCACCCCTCTCCCGCCTCCTCCCCCCACCCTACCCGACGCCGCCATTTCCCCTCCCCACCCCGCTCCTCCTCCTCCCGCCGCGGCCGCCGCCCCGGCGCTCTCCTCCTCGACCTCGTCGCAGCCGGCGGCGGCGGAGGAGCGCCTCAAGGTGTACCTCCGCATCCGCCCCCTCCCGGCGCCGGAGCGGGAGCGCGGCGGCAGGCCTGCCGCCGGCCGCGCCAGGGCCAAGGAGCAGCCGCCGCCGCCGCCGCCCAGGAAGCAGCAGCCGCCCGGGGTCTGCCTCGTCGCCACCGGCCCCGGCTCCGTCGCGCTCACCGTCCCCCAGGCCAAGCTCGTCGACCACCGGCGCGGCCGCACCGCCACCGAGGTCTTCGACGGCTTCTCCGCCGTCCTCCCGCCCGACTCCTCGCAGGTATAATTAACCCCCAAATCCTCATCCCCTCCCGATTACAACCCACGAAAGCAGCAATTTTGATTTCTCGCTTAGACCAAGTTGCTGTACCCCAAGAAAAGCACCAAAACCCTGACGAATCGGCTCCATTTCGACCGGCTACAGATGACCGTGCTATGATCTCAGCCGGATTCTGCTGGGAGGATCTTGTGAGCATCCCCAGCACAGCAGTGAGGAGCTGTTACAGTGTTTGAACTAGACTTTTTACTGTAGCTAGCTGGATGGAGATGTTTAACTCGTGTAAACTTTGCACAGCTTTTGTATGCATTTTAAGTGGTGAAGTTCTGTTTGTTGTATGATACGACGAAAGCTCCTACATGACATGAGCGTAGTTCTATTACTAAAGATTGTCGATTCATATCATCCTTGTTATGCTAATTTAAGAAAAAGCAGCATCAATCTTCTTTTTGTCAGATCTGTGCTTTCACCTCACAGCTGTGCCAAGTATAAGGAACTTATTGTCCTTGCAATTACGATTGTTTACCTTACTGTAGAGACTATGTGCTATTTTTGCAGACAAACTACGGTAAAATGGTTAGGTGTGAATCCTAAGGATTTTGTCCTATGGGTTTTGTTTGGCATTTTTCCTAAGGATTCGAGTGCACTCTATTTTGGAGAGAATTTTTCATCCGTCGGACGTCAATTCATTTTCTTTTCACTCCATGATGTGATGAAATTTTTTCCAATCCACCCATGGATTTTTATTTATGTACCCCCCAACTATTTTTCTTCATAACCCACACAAAGGCTGAAAGATGCATAAAATGAATTTTTCTTCCGTATAATCTTAATACAGTCTCATAGATCTTTTCATTTCAGCCTTTACAAGTCCAATGCACACACCCTGGCTATATCTTCGCTCCTCCAAAATCCATGCATTTATTTTTTTGTGTACCATCGTGATGCATGACATGCCAAACTCTTGCGTCGTATGGTCTCGCAGAAATCCAAATCTTCACAATTATGGTTTTTTCGTATCTCTATTTTCTTGTTCCTGTTATTCAAGTCGACATTTGTGCAGTTTTTATATGTTGAGGCACATTAAAATTATGGAACTAATGCTTAGCAATACTGAAAAACCAATTCACAATCGGTAAGTCGGTTTGAAAATTCTTGTTTCTAGTCAACCGGTCGTCGGCATGTCAACCAGTATAAAAGTACATTTGTTCACTGCATTACTATCTTAGTTTTTTTTTTTGAGGTGATGCATTACTGTCTTAGTGGTACAATGCTATCGATTTCAGGACAGACCTAGGAGTATTTCTGTACTGGGCTATGATTTAGATGACGTTTACTGGACTTGAACCTATGAATTTGCTGGCATGCTATTAATCTCTCCTTGCAATTCCATGCAGAATGATATCTTTACTCAAGTGATGAACCCGCTAGTGGACGAGTTCTTGGGAGGAAAGAGCGGCCTTCTGGTTGCGATGGGTCCGACGGGGTCCGGCAAGACGCATACCGTCTTTGGTACTGCAAGAAATCCTGGCCTGGTACCGCTCACGCTACAGAAGATCTTCGCCGCGGCAGATGAATCCGAAGGTGGCAACCAATCGCCAAGGTACACCTGTTCTGGCCTTTTTGCTGCCAGCTTGGTACACTCCACTAATGTATAATCTGCGTATCTAGTACTGGGTCTGTGCTAGGATTGACGCCAAATGCTGCAAATATAGCAAATGTTCAGAAGATTATTGGAGCATGCAAGTCTTTAAATTTCTGAAACTAAAAAAGTTTTACAGTTTTGGATTCTCTCGCAAGCAGCTTATAACTTAACATGATCTGCAAACGCAAGTTCTTTGTTAGCTTTTCTAGCTATGGTGGAAGCAATTAAATCACAAACACTGTCTTAATGAGTTCCATGTCATACTTGCAGATTATTTTACTTGTCAATGTTCGAGATACTCTGTGAAGGAAAAGGAGAACGGATTCTTGATCTTCTGTCTGATGCAGCAGAACTAGTCCTCCAGCAGTCAGCAACAATTAAAGGCCTTAAAGAGGTATCTATCCCGAAAGACGGGGTCTTCGAATGGCACATTCCAGTTGATATGCACTGCGTTGATATGAATAGTTTTTGTAGTAGCATGCAGTAAAGTGCTCGCCTTTCTGGCAATAGCATAAAATTAGATGCTCACTGTTATTTATTTTGCAGGTGGCCATTTCAAGTGCCATGGATGCTGAGAGTTTAGTTTCATGTGGCATGCTTAAGCGTAGCACAGCTGCAACTGATGCTAACAGCGAGTCAAGGCATGTTCTCTGTATAGATAGATCTGCAAACATATCTTTCATATAAATAGCACTTATCCTGAAAAATGGGCATTGTTTTCTCATTGCGTTTCCTAACTAAGTTTCTACACTTTCTGTTTTCAGCTTTTCCTTTGAACT
The DNA here is from genome assembly GCA_011799875.1 of Thinopyrum elongatum. Lineage (NCBI taxonomy): Eukaryota > Viridiplantae > Streptophyta > Magnoliopsida > Poales > Poaceae > Thinopyrum > Thinopyrum elongatum. The sequence goes on along the minus strand of CM022302.1, from coordinate 13,546,911 downwards.
TTTTAGTTGCAGCTACATACAATGATGTTAAGATCAATTTCATATTGTATTGCAGCCGGTCACAGTGCATCATCACTATACGTGCTGTTCATAAAAACGTTGACCAACAAAGTGAGCACCTGATTAGTGGATCTGTCCTGACCATTGCTGACCTTGCTGGAGCAGAGCGAAAAAAGAATACTGGAAATAAGGTCTATTCGTCTATCACCGTTAATTGTATTGTATAGCAGTGATCATAGAACCATGTCATGACACCTGTTCTTCTACTGGACAATGGTCTAAATAACTTTTAATCTTTGATTTCCAGGGTTCAAGGTTGTTGGAGAGTAACTTTATCAACAATACGTCCATGGTTTTCGGTCTATGTCTGAGGGTAAAATTAGCCTTTTCATTTGCTGCCCTTTATGCACAACAGATGGTGCTTGCAGAATGCATTTTTTATCAGTGAGGTGCGCCTGCCAGCTAATGATAGTTTTCCTTTTCAACTTCGGTAACTGCAGGCTTTGTTAGATCATCAGAAAAATCAGAAGAAAACCTTGGAGAAACATTTTAAGAACTCAATGGTATGTGTGCTGACAATGTATTCTTTTGAAATAAACATAGTATGGATCTTGAATCTTCCCTTTTTTGATTCTTTTGGCTGGTCTCCAAACAATGCCCATCACATGTTTCTCCAATCAACATAATATTTTTAATGGAGATCTTCCCTTTCTCTGTTTGGGGATCTAACAGTCGACAAGTATTGATCTAATAAGAAATGTGCCTATCAACATAATATTTTTAATGTGCTCATAGTCATATCTCCATTCCCAACTAAGCTACTGACTTCCTATATATTATATTATAACTTGTGCAGCTTGGATTCCATGTATACACTACTAGCTTGCTATTAGACATTACTCTGTTTTTGGACACTCAGTTTTTCTACTCTTTAAACCTGTATATGGCATGAGTTTTTAGTTTTAAATGCTATTATCCAGTTCATTGATGTTAGTTAGTTAGTAACACATAATATTATTTTCATTTGTCCTAAATATTTTGTGTTTTGAAAGTTGACAAGGTACTTGAAAGACTACCTGGAAGGAAGGAAGAAGATGACTCTGGTAAGCCATTCTGAGATAAAATGGTCTATTTTTCTTATCAACAGCTCCTCAAATGACATATCTTACTTGTTCAAAGTTTTTTTGACCATGACAAATGTACTACTCCCTCGGTTCCAAAATAAGTATCGCTGATTTAGTATAGAGTAATGCTAAATCAGCAACACTTATTTTGGGACGGAGAGAGTATTATTCTATTGGCCATTATGAAGGATGCCTATTCAAAAATCATTCACAATCTTGTATAGAGTAATGCTAAATCGCTGAAGGATGCCTATTCAAAAATTAAAGTCATTCACAATCTCTATTTTTATGCTGGAAGAGTGTCATTGACACCCTTACTCTGAGGTCTACACAGTGCATATTGACTTGATAAGTGCACTGTTTTTAGTTACCATTTCTTTTGTTTCTCAGATTTTGAACGTGAAACCAGGAGAAGATGATTACGCTGATACATCATATTTGCTCAGACAAGCATCTCCTTACATGAAAATAAGGTACTTCCCTTACATTTTATGACATACTTTTCTTATTTTTTCTTCTCCCAGCCTTTTGTTGTCTTCAGAGTTGAAATGTTAGATACTTAGATTGCATCTTATCCTAGACCTAGAGTTTTATCCAATTCTGGTGCATGCAGTTCAGTCCTAGTGTAACATTGACAATATTTCCTATTAGGATTAAGTAAAAGAACTCAAGGAGCAGAGAAGTCCTTTATTTAAACCTATTACAATAGCAGATATTTCTCTGAGCAAATATTGATGAATCTTCCTATTATCATTCATTCTATTTCCTGTTATCTTTTCAGGTACACCAGCCTTGATGAATCTTCTGACTTGGTTTCCCAAAAGAGAACCAATGTTTCCCTTGTTTGCCAAGAGAACAAGAAAAAGAGGAAGATTAACAAGCCTGAACCTGAAGTTGTTACGGTACAAATTGATTAAATCCTCCAATAATTTTGTCCAGCAAACATATCTCATACATCATCACTTGTATAGACATTTCAGCTCCGATAGTTAATTATTTTGAATGAACTATCATTTTTGTTATGTTCTGCAGGCTGAAGAAAAGGAGCTGCAAAGAGTGTCTCAAAGTGAACAAATCATGAAGAACCTTTTCAATGCTTTATGGACTGTTTCGAAACAAAAGATTCTAGTAAGCAGCAAAAGATTTTGGTAATTTGTTCATTCGAGTTTCTTTTTGTATTGTGTTGATCCATGGTATTTCGTTCATAGGAGTCTGAGGTTGCTGCTAAAAGCATGCGAGAATTGCTCAAAGATAAAGACATTGAAATTCTAGAGCTGAAAAAGGAGTTGGATGACCTGAAGTCTCGTTGTTCACACGTTAAGCAAAATGATGCTGCATCAATTGCTATAAGCTCGGTTTCTCAAACTGACCTTGCCAGTGACGCTGCATTAGACAATTTCCATGTAAGTTCAGGTTCAAATTATAATATCTGACGTTTGGTGTTCTATTTACATATACTGCCTTATATGTGCATGATGAATGACTTAGATTTGGAGGTATATATGCTATATGATTTTCTGCTATTTCAAGCAATAATCAAATAAGCATGCTTTAATGTTATAACTCTATAAGCAAGTTACCATATCTCCAATGCTCATGTGTATTTTTTTTTTGCATATCACCTTCTGCCCTGCTTTATGTACTACTTGTGCCTCAATAGCAAGCAACATATCTCCCCTTTAAGTCTCTATCTCAATACTGTATATGCCATGAGATCTGGTTAGCTGTACACTCTACATTTACCTGCTGCCTGAACAGCCGTTAGGAGTAGCATAGGGTGTTCGTGTTGCTTGTGTAGACGTGTAGGGTGTTCTTTGTTGTATGAAATCGGCACTTTCTTGCCCAACTTTTTCATATATTTGCTTCTACTCTTTGTGAAAAGACACGCAAACGCTTTGTTTTCATGTTATCTGAAGTAAGCCATACATATGAGGTTGGAACTTTCTTGCTGATATGCTTGTGTTTGTCTACAGTTGAGCACTGAGTTGGTACAAAAGATCTCAGAAGAATCTACATATTCTGATCCAGAAATGTCTTCAGCTTATTGTGATGTGACAGGTTTATATGTTTTCACAGTAAACATGTCCTCACCAATATCAGCACATAGTTGTTTTGGTTCTGAGTCCATTTTCTTATAACAGAGAAATCCGTCGACTGTGATACCTCTGTTGCTAATTTGATAGATGAACAAGAGTTGAGCTCCAGATATTTGAAGGTTTTATACTTATCCTTCAACATTCTGCATTCCGTCATGAGCAATGTGTCCACACAGTTCAACCTTTTGTGATGCGACCTAGTGTTGAAGAAATTCGCCTCATCTTGTACTGATACAATGCCATCCTACTTTTTCAGAAAGAGGAATCATGCACTCCTGATGTTACTGAACCCAAGTGCGATCTGAAAAAGGAAAATACTGAGGTGGGCATGCAATTTTCTCTCACTTTCTCATGTATGCAGAGTCATTTTGCGTTGCATTTGAACGTAGTTCTTGTTACTGAACAACATCATTTTTACTTTATGTTTCTCTTATTTCAGATAATGGGACAAGTGGGCAACAAGGAATCTGATGGTTCTGCGAGTTGTTCCGAGCAAACATCTGCACCTGACGGTGGTGTAACACATGCACCCAGTCATTTGGATGATCAATCTGAGCTAAGCTTTTCAGGTCAAATTGTATATCTAAGTTGTTTGACAGTTCTTAAACTAACTGGTACACAACAACTGAGACACATGTATCATTTCTGCAGAACTTCATATAGTTCCATGTAATCTGTCGGCACAGTTTACTGATATACAAGTTAGTGAGAAAGCTCCCATGGAACAAAGTGAAGAAGAGGAGTTAAGCAGCAATACAGAAGTGGAGAGTATTCAACATGAGGTCGATATAAAAGGTTCAAACTCATTTCTTATGCTTGTTTCTTCATTGCTAGTGATGTACTTTTTTTTTGTTAAACTTTTGCTCAATCTTTGTACAGAAATGAGAAAGCAGCATGATTATCAAAGTTCATCTCAGCAACTGAACTCTGACGCTGGAGACAATCAGCCTTCCTTAGAGCTGCAAGGGATGGTATGTAATCATTTAATCCTTTCGTTTTTGCAACTCAAAGGGAAGTTTACCCTACCCGTGTTTGGAATGTTCTTAGTATGCCATGGTTGGTCATAATGGCAGGATGCATATTGCATTCTTTCTGTGGCAGTATGCTCCATATGGGTTCCTCCTAAACATAAAAAAAACATTAATCCGTTTCAGACAGTCGAGAACTCTTCACAGTCCTCCTTAAAGCACAGTGAGAGATTTCTGTGTAGGGAAAGCAATATCAATATGCATGATCAATTATTTTGTATCTCAAGACGACGCCACTGCATGTAACTTGAGCTCATGCCGGTTTCTGCTACTAGGAACACCCTACTGGAAATTATGACATATCGGTTGAACTTGTCCTTCTTCTCTTCTAGGGTGCTGCTCACCAGAATCCTGATGAACTGGTGCCTGAGCCAGAAATTTGCGAGCCCACGGTAAAGGAGGCCGCTGCAGAACACGGTAGGCGTCAAGTGTCGTGCATCATAATCTTTGGTCACTAATTTTTGGTATATTCACGTCGCTTGCATAAATGATGAGTTGAGTCGCCTAATCAACATCGGTGCATTTCTGCAGCACATGGCCGACATGTACCGGATGAAGGGCTTCCCCAGACGAAGGCTTCAATAGTAAGCTCTTCTGCTTCTTGTCTAGACTTGGGTACTTATTAGATTATTTTTGCCTTGGTTACTACTACCAAATACTGTAATGTAGCGCGAGATCGTAGATGCAGCTGACAGATTCTACCAGGGTTATTTATAATAATGCTGTCATACCACACCTATTTTGTCTCTACAGTTGCATTTCCTGATTTGGTTGTCTTGCTTATGCCAAGGCTCCAACCAAGGACTGCCAGGCAGAAGGAACCGTGGATGACCAAAAGGAGAACATTTGCCAGGAAGAAGCAAATGAGGACCTTTGCGCTTCGAAGCCTCGTGAAAACACAAAGAAAACGTCGAGGTGAGCGAGCGTACTCACGGAAGGCGGCACCTAATATCATGAACCAGCTTGAAAAATAATGAATATCTGTAATCTAGTTGACACAAACAACCTGTGGTTTTGTTTGGTGAAGCAGGAGGAGGCTACTGCCGGTGGCGTCCATGATGCTCAAGGAGTTCACCGGCCCTGCCATTGATGCCGCGGATACCAAGAGGGCCACGGTACGCACGCATGCACATCACCCCCATCTTGTCTTGTCTGTCGAAAGTGTTTGGTTTTTGATCAATTGATTCTAACCTGACCGAGTGATGCAATGGCTGTTTTTTGCAGGATGGAGGAGGCGCCAAGACATCGTCAGGCGAGCAGGCGGCAGCGGCGGCTGCTGGGCGATCGGACGCGCTCATCCGGCTCCTCAAAGCGAAATCTCCGCCCATGAGGCATCGCCGGGGCTAGAGAAGAGTACCCACTCAATTAAATTAGATAAAATTCAGGCTGTCAATCCACGCTACGGTGCTTTTGTAGGATCTTCATCAAGTCCAGTGCACAGTTAAACTTATGGTGACACGTATAGAAAACTTTATCTATCTAAGAAATGCTGTCATCGTCGCGCATTCATATAGTTTGCGATTTTTCTCGGTAAGGAACTATATAGCGAAAGAACATGGCACGTGAGCTGTAGTATGCGCTTCATGTTGGAAAATGTTCTTTTTTTGAAAATACAGCCGGACGTGTTCAAAAATATTCATTCTTTTTATGTAGACAAACATCTTGATTTTTTCTTGTGAGCTGCAAAAAAAAAAGAAGGAAAAAGACACCATTATTCATAGTTATAAACAGTGCTATCACCTCGCAAAAAAGAAAGAAAGAACAGTGCTATCACCGTTTGGTATTTTTAAAACCAATATTTTACTTTAAGTGACATTCAGTCTTTTCTTGAGGGGACAAAAGGTAATTTTTTTAATGCATTCTAACATGTAATGTAATACGTTTATGGCTGTCAAAATAAAATGAAATAGAAATGGAGCTTAGAAGCCGCACAAAATCCTCACGCTGATGTGGCTTTTGTAGTGTTGGCATGGTATCATCATGCATGCGTGCCTCAACAAATTTCTTTTGTTTACGAAGAGCAAATATGGCGTGACAGTGAGTGAAATCATGTTGTTGTCGTATCTACCTGTCCATGTCCGTTGTAGAGGACTTTGAGCCCTATTTACAGCCCCTGTCATGTTCATGTGGGCCCGCCTATTTAAGGTCAATCATCATCGTTTCAAAGGGAAAAATGGGCTCCATCAGGGATAATAATATTATACAACAAAGTTCTTTTCATGGTACCTGCATATGCTGATTTGTGGGCAAGTACGAAAGTCTTGCGGTCAACAACTCTTCATATAAATGCACATATCTTTTTTGTATGAAATTAGAGCATCTCCGATAGCTGCCCTAACAACAGCCCTTGTTGCAAACTTTTTTTATTTTACAAAAAATTAGCGCAGTTGTAAAATACAGCACCAAGTGTTGCAAATTTGCAGCACTTGGGCAGCTGCCGTAAAACAAAACGCCTCGCACGTGCAGCCTCAACCGCTGCACAGAACATCCCGCGCCGTGACCGTGCCTCCACCCGACCACTGCCGACCATAGTTTAAAAAACCGAACCGAAATCGAACCGGAAAGGCTGCCGGTTCAGGTTTTTACCGGTCGGACCGCCGGGTTCACCGGTTCGATTGTCGGTTTTTTAAGCAATAAAATAATATATTTTTTACTAATAAATACACCAATAAATAGAAGGAACAAAGTGTAATCACCTGACAAAGTAACAAGTAAGTAAATGTTAATTGTAATTCATATACATCATACTTTCTAACTCTAATATAGTACTGTACTGTCCTATATCACGTATTCACATCATATATGATTCAAATCTTGTAGCAACAGCAAGCAAAATGACAATTTCACTTTCACATAGCAAGTGGTAGGCTTTCAGCAAGCAACATGCCAATCAGCAACATAGTATCAAGCCAGCAACATAATTCAGTCTCATAAATTATAATAATGCATAGTCTCTCATAGTTTAGTAGCAACATGAGGTAATAACCAAGGTCTCAAGCTCTCAAACATAGTATCAACTTCCCAAACATAGTCTCAACTCTCAACTCTCACACCACCTTTAGTCGCGGTTGGTGGCTCCAACCATGACTAAAGGCCCCCCTTTAGTCGCGGTTGGAGTCACCAACCGCGACTAAAGGTGGGCGCTTCCCGCCGCTTCGGCTAGCCAAAAGGGACCTTTATGTAGGAGATATGCCCTAGAGGCAATAATAAATGTTATTATTTATCTCCATGCTCATAATTATGTTTATGTTCCATGCTATAACTGCTATGGTTCTCGAGTCTACAATAACACGAGGCTTGGAGGAAGACTCATATGCACGTGTGGAATAATAAACGGCAAAATGTATTCCTAATCTGGCCTTTAAGACTAGCTCAAGTGTTGCATGATGGTTCTGTTTTCCTAATCATGGGGATGACTGTGACGGCAATTTGGGGACACAATGTTAGTAGAACACTTGTGGTTGAATCGACCCGTTTGATGTTATGCTATGAGATACCTTCGTCACAAGTTAATGGTTAATAACACAGAGGAAGTTTACGTTTGCATAATTCCTTAGGCCATGAGAGTATCTAGTTTCTTCATGCTTGCTTCATGAACTTTGGGGTTTATTAAACGTCATCCGTTAATGGGTGGCTATTACGGCGGCTTACGGGTTCATGGAAAAGTATGTCAAGTAACTTGATATCTCAAGATTGGAATTTGCTCCTCCGTCGATGGAGATATATCTCTGGGCCCTCTCGGTGTTACGGTATTCATCATCGTCTGGCCAGACACAATGTGATTTGATCACGGGGATGCTGGAACACAGAAACAGGAAAAGAGAACAATACCGGTAACGAGCTCGAGGTAACTGGCATAGTGGACAGAGTTGTTGATCCACGGGGATGCCAATACATCTCACCTAGGGTATTGGTAACATATCGCGAAGCAACAGGAACAGCACACGGCAACTGGAGGTTCACTCGAATATTCATTCGTGTGGGTATAGGGGTCAATATGGGTGTCCACGGCTCCGATGTTGATCATTGATCGGAAAGTGTTCCGGTCATGTCTATACTTCACCGAACCTATAGGGTCACACGCTTAAGGGTCATCTATTTGCTGAATACTAGACAGTGAGTCTGAGAGAAATTCGCCAAAAAAGTTTCAGAGACAACGGAAGAGTTCCGGAGAGAGAACACTGGAATAGTTTCGGTAAAACCGAAAAGTTGTTTCGGGGTATACCATTAAGTCAAATTGCTTTCGGGACATGCCTGATAATTCTTGGAGGGTGCCAGAATTATTTTGGAAACTTTTGGGAATTTTCCGGGATAAAAACCGGAAATGTTCCGGAGCTGCCGGAACCGGTTTGGTTGCTTTTCGCAGATGAAAATTACTAATCCGGAATTGTTTTGGAATGTGTCAAAAACTATTTTAGTGGGTACTAGAAATGTTCTAAGCCCACATAAATATTTTCGGTTTGAACGAACGCTGAAAAATGTCGTCATGAATAGTGAAAGTGCTTTTTGGGTGGCTTCTTGGAGAAGCCACCTTGAGGGCCCTTTGGTATTTTCCACCTTGGCTTCTTGGAGAAGCCACCCTTGGGCTTGGCCTATAAATAGGGGTGGAGGGGGCTCCCTAAAGACTCACTCTTTCTCACATACAAGTGCCATGCAATAATCTGGCTTCTCTCTCCCTCCCAGCGAAATAGTTTCGTAGAGCCGAAAGGCTGTCTGGGTTCCGGTGGGAACTAGTTCTGGACGGCGAAGCCCTGCCGGATAGATGACACCGTATATGTGCAACTCTTTAGAGAGATCATAGTTTCGGTCTTAGTTCGAGAGTGCCTCCCGAAGGGCTGTCCGTGTGACCGTCCGTGTTTCGAAGGTCCTCCTGAAGGACTGTCCGAGTGACTGTTCGAGTTTCGAAGGTCCTCCCGAAGGGCTGTCCGTGACACCGTCCGGGGGACTGTCCGACCGCCTCCCGGAGGGCTGTCCGAGGGGCAGATGAGGGTATACATCCTCGCGGTTGGGAGGTTGTAAATCCTAGCTGCGGGGATCTGCACCGCCGATCATCATCGACTCTGCTTCCGCTGCGCTACGAGTCGGTAACGAAAAAGATCAAACCTTGTATGCAGTCTTCATAGTGGTCCTGGGCTGGTGCGTAGGTCGAATATTTTTTGTTTTCTGCTGCGTTACCCTACAGTGGCATCAAGAGCCGTGCTATGCGTAGATGCAGGTTGCAATCTAGAATACATAGAGTTGTATGGGTGTTGCACAATATAATTAGGTAGTAGATGAGTTCTACTACAGAAAATTATTTGTGCGGGTAGCAGATGAAATCTGTTACCCGATGTTCTTGTTGCTTCCCTGGAATTTGCATATTTCTGATCTTGATAACAGCATGGTGGAGTTTCAATGTTCTAGCAATCCGCGATCCTGATTGATCAACGAAGTGCTAACAGTTCATTGAATTCCACCGTAGTTAAAAAGAAAGGTGAAATTTTGCAGACGAAAGGGCAATGCAGATATGATCTGCACGGGGGTCATGCGTATGACAAAGTTCAGTATGGGGCTCGAGATTTTATTATCTCGTGTTTCATACACCCCGCAATGTTAATCTAGCGACTTGGATAATCATGCTTGATGATGGACGTTGGTAGCTTCGGTTTGTTTCGAAACCTTAGAAGCCATGTAAAACAAGTTTTTGCTCAACCAATTAGAGGTGTCTAACTTGGTTTTGCAGGATGGTTTGCATGTGCATGTGATGTGGTATAGAGCTGCTCATAATAATTTGATTATGTATGAGATGACTATATAATGTAAATTGATTAACATGACCTGCGTGTCATGATTCGGCATGATGGCTGGAGCCATATGATTGTCACTTTAAAAGACCTACGTGTCAACCTTTTGTAATGCACTTATTTTATTAGCTATAGAGATAGCAATATTATCTGGTGCATCGACAAGGTGGTGGCAATCTTTGCGAAGTGAACACCGACGCGAATGTCGAAGACGAAGAAATGAAAGACTTCTCCGTTAGAAAGGGCTATACCATATCATGCTATTATGAATTGCCTGAGATGTTTATCCCTTATGATGCACCCTTCTTGATTGCTCGGTAGTCGCTTTTTATTAGGGTGATCTCTCACAAAAATATCAAGTAGTTAGTGTTCTCCCAAGTGTAGCACCGTCACGGCACCTATCTCTTCGGGGTGCCACATGCTACCATGGGCACGAACGATGAGAGAAGTGTGAGGCGGGTGAGTTGAGACCTCGCAGCGAGACCACTTGGTTGTCTTGACGTTCAGGCATGAAAGCCATGAGCTCGGAACACACGCATCGAAAGATGAACAAGAGTCACAAAAAGATGTGATTGGCAAGATGGCCTACCGGTTGAGATTTTCGTCATCTGTGATGCTACCATCGTGGCGAACAATCAAAACTCGGGTCTTGAATCATTCAAAATCAATTATGAGAGATATTGATTTGAGTGGGAGCGCACTTCAGAACTAACTTGTTTAATTCTCAGTGCAATTAATTTTGAACACTGTCTAAGTGTGATTTGCATAATAGTTGTAGAACAATGGCTCACCATTTCACCTTCCCTTTTAAAATTGAATAGCTGTTAAATATCTGGTTAAAACTTTACGTTGGTAACGTAATGTGAGGATTGTCCTCAAGAGTGCCGAGAATGATTTTGTCCTATCGCATGCTTTCAGTATTCTCCCGCTAATGCTATGGGTCATGTGACTCTCGCCCTTCGACCCAAAGGCTAGAATTCCGTTTTCAGTCAAGTGAAATATGTTTGCTTCCATGAGACCCAAACCTCCAAAGTTTGGATATTTATGTGATATTCATGGAATCTGAAAATCATTTTCAGAGACAGACAAAGGCTAAAAGATATGAGATATCCAAAGCAATGTTTGTTTGCAAAATATTAGTAAAAGAGTTTACTGGGCATTTGACTGATAAAAGAGGGATCCAGTAGAACGCCTGTCATGTATATGAAGGTGAATAAAACAACAACTTAAAGAGGAAGGAAATGTCCGAAGGGTGTTTGTGAGACTTTCACGCCTAGGAAGTCCGGGGCTAACGCCACTCTTAAGTTGGGTGCTTCTTCGGAGAGTAGGAGAAATACTGAAAGTTAAACTGTTAGAAGTATAAAGGCAATAAGAGAGAAGACTGGAATATCCAGCTCATGTATGAATGTCATTCAAGTTTTTGATGTATAGAAGGCTGGTCAAAGAAATAGTTCTTGGGAAATATGATTAAATTGTTAATCACTGATTCTTGTGTATTGTGAGTTAATCACAAAGATACCCGCTCGATTGCATTCTATTGCAACTCGATGTAAGAACTACTATGGCCTGCAAGACTGGCCAGGAATGAGGTTAAGATACACGCAGGGAACATAGTAAATGTTACTATACCTTCCATCGGTGTATTCCCTATGTATTCACTTTCATAATTCATTTTAGAGTTTCACACTCTAGCCCTTTGCATAAGGTATCTTGCAAGAAGGTTATTCATAAGAGAACTTTTGATGTTCGGTGTTATGAATAACATAAGGGCCATACTTTCATTATGAATGAGATGTATGTTATGAATAATGATATTAATATATTACCTCTGTGTTTACTTTCATATTTCATTTTAGAGTTTCATACACTCTAGCCCAGTGCACAATGTTTGTTGCAAAAGGGTTGTTCATAAAAGAACAATTGTTGTTCAGTATTATGAATAACATGAAGGGCCATGCTTCCATCCAAGATGGGATGTATGTTATGAATATTAATTGTAATATGATACATCCATAACACTGACACTAAATGTCGCAAGACTAACAGAATACCACACACGTGTGGCACTGCATTTGGTCACATTGGAGAAACCCGCATGAAAAAATTCCATTATGATGGATTTTGAAGTCGCTTGATTTTGAATCATCTGACACTTGCAACTTTCCTCTGAAAAGTGAAGTGACTGAAATACCGTTCACAGGCCATAAGGAACGAGCAACAAACTTATTGGTGATCATACATTTTGATGTGTGTAGTTCAATAAATGTTGTTGCAAGTAGTAGATTTATCTATCTTCAGAAATGACTCAAGTAGATATATGGATATTTACTTGATGAGACGTAAGTCTGGATCTTTTGAAATCATTCGAAAGGTTTTAAAAAATGAAGTAGAAGTTATTGTAACAAGAAAATTATGTTTCTACAATTCGATTGCAGAAAGGAATATTTGAGTTACAAGTTTAGCGAATGTCTGATGAGTTGTGAAAGGGGTTTCATAACTTGCACCTCTAGGAACACCACTGCAAGTGGAAAGTCCGTGAAGATGTAATCGAACCATTCATGACATGGTAAGATCAAAGATGACATAAATAAATTTGCCATTATCACTTTTAAAAGGTAATGCTTTAGAGACTGCGGCTTTTAATTACACTGAAAAGATCTCCATCGGGTCTGTTGAAATGACGCCATGGTGTGGTATGCCCAACCATGTTATATCTTTTCTTAACATTTGGAATATGGGGCTTCTGTAAAAGGTTACATACCTATTCCAAATCAAACAAGTGCTACTTTGTAAGTTATCCCAAGTCATTGGGTATTCACCCACCACTATACCGAGGCAAAGGATTTTGCCACAAAACGGTATGCTTTTATAGAGAATAGTTCTTGCAAAAGGTGAGTGGGAGGACAGTGCAACTCGACGAGATAACAAGTATCTTCGTCATCAGGTCAAAGGAAAGGAACCTTGGAAGTAATTCCAGAGTTTCCTACTGCGACTGATGCGGAAGCCTCTACATGAGATGTATGGACTTCGTTCGAACTTGCAGCTGAACAACGTAGGCGAAGCTCGTGCAAACCTCTCAGGTGCACAAACGAGATATTGTTGTTAGACAACAGTATACCTACGATACACAAGAAAGCGTTGATGGGCCCTGACTCCGGAATTGGCTAAATGCCAATATAATCTGAGATAGTTTCCATAAATGATTCAAGATTTGAATCTTGATAAACCCTCCGAAAGACTTAGAGTCTAACGAATTGTAATGGGACTATAAACTGATACGGATAAAAATGTTTTATCCATTAAGCTCGACTTGTTGCAATAACAAGTTCAAGGAGTTGACTACAATGAGATTGTCTCACCGTAGCAATGCTTAAAGTCGGTTCAGGTTAAACTAGCAATTAATACATATTTCAAACATGAGATATGAAACATGGGTGCCCAAAGGATTTCCATGAGATGGAAATACAACCTAGGACTTGTATGTACAATCCAAAGTATTTTGTCGGTCCAGAGGATGCTAGTAAGTATGCAAACTTCAGAGTTCCAGCAATGGACAGAAGAGAGCAAAATGGAGTTGGAATCTTCGTTTTTGATGGAATGGTCAAAGGGGTTTGACTTCATCAATGGGTAATGAAGATTCTTGTGGTTTCAAGAAAGTAAGTGGGAGCATAATAATATTTCTGAAAACCTTGTGTGATTGACACATTGTTAATTGGAAATAAATTTCTTGACACAAATTAGGACTTCATTTGAAAATAGTTTTTCGATGAAGTGCTTGGGCTAAATAGCCTTGATATTAGGCATAATGATCTATGGAGATATATTTACCTAATGGGGCTGAGCAAAAATACATATTGACAAGATGCTAAAACCGTTTAGCACTAAGAACGACAAGGAGTGATTCTTGCCGAAGTCACATGGGAAGAGTTTTTGCAAGACTCGGTGTCCCAAAACACTGATGAGCAAAATACATGATGGAGATTCCACACACTCCTGTGTTTCGATTAATCATGTATTCCATGGTATGTAAAACAACCTGATATGTCCAATACTCCCAAGCTGTTGCGAGTATTGATACCAAAGTGATCAAAAGTACTGATCATGGGACAACAGTGAAAAAGGGACATTGAGTGCTAGAGTAGCACTGATGACATGTTTTCTCGCAAGCGGAGATCATGAAGAGTTCGTTGTAAAATGTTACATCGATACAGTCTTCATCATTTCTCCATGCGATTTTCGATTTAAATTAAGGGTTTTGTGTAACACACAATATGGTGGCACAGTTAGTTGGAAATTGTTCAAAACAAGTTACTGTGGCGAATTCTATAACAGAGGCAAAGTATGTTGCCGCTTTCAAAGCGACAAAGAAAATGTTGAATCATATAGTTCATTCAGAACTTAGTATGGTTCCAAGATGGCTTTGGTCAATGGGACACTATTGCAGATAGTTGCTCCATAGCTCAGTCTGAGGAATCAAGGTTTGACCTGTGATTCACATATATACAAAGCCAAGTCCACACAAAATATGCATTTTGTGAAAGCGTGAAAACGCGAGGATATGCAAAGATACACGCGGAGCTGAAGTCGTCAGATCTGTTGGACATCAGGCTATACCACATGCAAAGCATATTTTACACTAGTGTGCCATGGGTGTAAAGTGCATTGGCATTAACTAGATTATTGACTCTAGTGCAAGTGGGAGTCTGTAGGAGGTATGCCCTAGAGGCAATAATAAATGTTATTATTTATCTCCATGCTCATAATTATGTTTATGTTCCATGCTATAGCTGCTATGGTTCTCGAGTCTACAATAACACGAGGCTTGGAGGAAGACTCATATGCACGTGCGGAATAATAAACGGCAAAATGTATTCCTAGTCTGGCCTCTAAGACTAGCTCAAGTGTTGCATGATGGTTCTGTTTTCCTGATCATGGGCATGACTGTGCCGGCAACTTTGGGCACACAATGTTAGTAGAACACTTGTGGTTGAATCGACCGGTTTGATGTTATGCTATGAGATACCTTCATCACAAGTTAATGGTTAATAACACAGAGGAAGTTTACATTTGCATAATTCCTTAGACCATAAGAGTATCTAGTTTCTTCATGCTTGCTTCATGAACTTTGGGGTTTGTTAAACGTCATCCGTAAATGGGTGGCTATTACTGCGGCTTACGTGTTCATGGAAAAGTATGTCAAGTAACTTGATAGCTCAAGATTGGGATTTGCTCCTCCGTCGATGGAGAGATATCTCTGGGCCCTCTCGGTGTTATGGTATCCATCATCGTCTGGCCGGACACAATGTGATTTGATCACGGGGATGCCGGAACACGGAAACGAGAAAAGAGAACAATACCGGTAATGAGGTAACTGGCATAGTGGACAAAGTTGTTGATCCACGGGGATGCCAATACATCTCACCTCGGGTATTTGTAAAATATAGCGAAGCAACAGGAACAGCACACGGCAACTGGAGGTTCACTCGAATATTCATTCGTGTGGGTATAGGGGTCAATATGGGTGTCCACGGCTCCGATGTTGATCATTGATCAGAAAGTGTTCCGGTCATGTCTATACTTCACCGAACCTATAGGGTCACACGCTTAAGGGTCATCTATCTGCTGAATACTAGACAGGGAGTCTGAGAGAAATTCGCCGAAAAAGTTTCGGAGAGAACGGAAGAGTTCCGGAGAGAGAACACCGGAATAGTTTCGGTAAAAGCGAAAAGTTGTTTAGGGGTATACCATTAAGTCAAATTGCTTTCAGGACACGCCTGATAATTCTTGGAGGGTGCCAGAATTATTCTGGAAACTTTTGGGAATTTTCCGGGATAAAAATCGGAAATGTTCCGGAGCTGCCAGAACCGGTTTGGTTGCTTTTCGTAGATGAAAATTACTAATCCGGAATTGTTTCGGAACGTGTCAAAAAATATTTTAGTGGGTACTGGAAATGTTCTAAGCCCACATAAATATTTTCGAATCGAACGAACGCTGAAAAATGTCGTCTTGAATAGTGAAAGTGCTTTTTGGGTGGCTTCTTGGAGAAGCCACCTTGAGGGCCCTTTGGTATTTTTCCCTTTGGCTTCTTGGAGAAGCCACCCTTGGGCTTGGCCTATAAATAGGGGTGGAGGGGGCTGCCTAAAGACTCACTCTTTCTCACATACAAGTGCCATGCAATAATCTGGCTTCTCTCTCCCTCCCAGCGAAATAGTTTCGTAGTGCCGAAAGGCTGTCTGGGTTCCGGTGGGAACTAGTTCTGGACGGCGAAGCCCTGCCAGATAGATGACACCGTATGTGTGCAACTCTGTAGAGAGATCGTAGTTTCGGTCTTAGTTCGAGAGTGCCTCCCGAAGGGCTGTCCGTGTAACCGTCCGTGTTTCGAAGGTCCTCCTGAAGGGCTGTCCGAGTGACCGTTTGAGTTTCGAAGGTCCTCCCGAAGGGCTGTCCGCGACACCGTCCGGGGGACTGTCCGACCGCCACCCAGAGGGCTGTCCAAGGGGCAGATGAGGGTATACATCCTCGCGGTTGGGAGGTTGTAAATCCTAGCTGCGGGGATCTGCACCGCCGATCGTCATCGACTCTGCTTCCGCTGCGCTACGAGTCGGTAACGAAAAAGATCAAACCTTGTATGCAGTCTCCATAGTGGTCTTGGGCTGGTGCGTAGGTCGAATTTTTTTTGTTTTCTGCTGCGTTACCCTACACTTTAGTCCCGGTTGGTGGCTCCAACCGGGACTAAAGGGGGGCGCATATATATAGAGCACTTGAAAATTTTCATTCTCTCTCTGCTTCTTCTCGACGCCGCGCGACCACTAAGACATAGAGGACGCCGCCAGGCTGCCGCCGTCGCCTGCCCCGACACCGGAGCTTGCGTCCGGCCTCCTCCCCTCGCGACGCGCCACCCTCCGCGCCTCCTCCCCGTCGACGCCGCCCGCGGCTCCTCCCCATGCGACGCGCCGCCGCCCGCGCCTCCTCCCCGTTGACGCCGCCCACGCCTCCTCCCCCGGCCGAGCCCCGTCGACGCCGCCCGCGCCCTCCTCCCCGATCAAGCCTCGCTGTCGCCTCACCCCGCTGTGAGCTCGCCGCCCCTCGATCTCCGGTGATTTCTAATAAATGGATGAATTAGTGTATTTTTTTGTGTACATGAATGCATGTTAGATTGATATAATTAGTGTTTAATTAGTATAGAATTTTTTTATATAATGTTGTTTTTCTGTCTTTTAATGGATGTATAGAAGTATGCTTAATTAGTGTTTCTTTTTCTGTTTTTTAATTTTCTATAATGTTGTATATCATAGTATAGAAAAAATTTGCATATAAAAAAGTTGCATAGGAAAAAGTTGACCATATATATATTTGTTAGGTTTTTTGTGTAGATGAATTAGTGTAGTATGTAATTTTTTTGTGTACATGAATGCATGTTAGAAGGATATAATTAGTGTTTAATTAGTATAGATTTTTTTTATATAATGTTGTTTTTCTGTTTTTTAATGGATGTATAGAAGTATGCTTAATTAGTGTTTCTTTTTCTGTTTTATAATTTTATATAATGTTGTTTTTCTGTTTTTTAATGGATGTATAGAAGTATAGAAAAATTTGAATATAAAAAAGTTGCATAGGAAAAAGTTGACCATATATATATTTGTTAGAAGGACTACAAGTGGGAAAAGTTCGGAATTTTTTGAGAAAAGAATATTATTAGGGTAGTTATAACCTAGGAATGGGACATTATAATTGAAAAGAGGATATTTTGCTCAAAATTTCCTAATAAAATGACATTGCATATATAGGAATTTTTTTCATAAGAATTTGTTCTCGACGTCAACGATGCCCGGCCCGCATCATCGTCGACTCGTTCGCGACGATGTCCTGCTTCAGAGGGGCCATGTCCGGGACTGGGCACCGCCGGGCTGGCACTGGGAGGTGCTATCTTCAGGGGTGCGCAGCTTGGTGAGGAACCCGGCTCCGGGTCCCGTCGTCGACCCGGAGCTCCTTTGGTGGCGTTCGCGTGTGCCACTTTCGGTGCGGAGGCAGCCGGCCCCGCCGGAGGTGGTACGTCGCCGTGTCAGGGAGGAGGACGAGCACGTCCGTCGCTACATGGATGCGTTGGACGTCAGGTTCTCCAATACCTGGCAGGTTCTTCAGGGATCTCATCCAAGCTATGATCATGTGATCGTTCCTTCTCTTTGGTGTCCACCGCCCGCGCCTCATGAACCGCGAGTGAACTAGATTCTTCGATAATATTCGATCTGTATTAGCTAGTGATGTTATATATATATATATGATAATATTCGAGATGTATTAGTGATAATACTCAAGATGTATTCGAGATTATATTCGATAATATTCGAGACGATGTATTCGAGATTATATTATTCGATAATAGTCGAGACGATGTATTCGAGATTATATTCGATGATGCATATTATATATCTGTATTAATTATTCGAGATGTATATATATTATCTACTATGATTCAGTTTTTCCTTATTGATTGCATGCATGCATTCTAATTTGAATATTAAATTGTTTTATCTTTCTTCTGTATTAGTTAAATAAAAGCTATGGACAATACCGGCAGAGATGGAGAGGAGACTTTGTTCGACATCATACGCTCCCCGAGTCAAGATGAGAATGAAGAAGATGACGGCTCGCAATATCTGAACAGTACCAGTGAGGGTATGATATTTGATGAAGACGAATGAATAGATGAAGTCCAGAACAATGACGACGAAGGAAATGTTGTTCTTCAAATAACAAAGACCGGCGAGGTATATTTATATAAGGCATCTGGTGATCATCACATGTTTTAATTGATTTGTATATTTATATTAACGAATCGATCTTTCTTCTTTTAGCCCTTCGGATCGAGCAAATCTTCTACAAGCAGCAGGACAGTTCGAGGCCCGGCCAAAAAGTTGAAGGCTGGCGTAAAGTACAACATCGATGCCATCAAACCTAATGGCGAACCGGATGAACCTAAGACGAATGCGAAGAAGTTCATTCGTCAATGCGGAGTTATTGTCAGGGACCAAATCCCGATCTCCGTTAAAGAATGGAAAAAGCCAGCAAAGGGAGATCCAAATGTTACTTTTGTCGACCAAAGAGCAAAAGATCTACTTTGGGAATCGCTCATGTCACATTTCACCCTACCAGATCATTTGACAGATGCAGATCTGGAGAAAGTCAAGAACAGTGCTCTTAAGAAGATGACGATAGCATTCAACAACCACAAGAAAAATATATGGGCCGCGTACGTCAAAGCAGGAAAGCAGACTCCAGAATTCAAGGGAACACTGGAGAAGGCAAGAGATCACTGGGACGCTTTCGTGAACTTCAAGGAATCGGAAGTAGCTCAGGAATGGTCGAGAATAAACAAGATTAATGCCGCGAAAAAGTAGTGGCACCATAATCTGGGGCCAGGTGGCTACGAGGTGGCCCGGCCTAAGTGGGATCTCGCTGAGCAAGAGATGATGGATGCAGGGGTCACTCCAGTTACATTGAGCTGGCCCCCCAGGTGCAGGACTTGGTTCTATGCGCATGGGGGGGAAGTTGGACCCAAAGATAGGGCTGGTTTTGGAGCGGGCAAGTCTTAAAGGAGCCACCGACAGTTTACTTGTTGCAATAGAAGAGACTCGAACGGGGGTGTTCACGCCCAACAGAGAGAACGACGAGCTTACGCGCGCACTGAAGAATCCTGAACACCCGGGAAGAACACGAGGCAAAGGCGTTGTTCCGTGGTTTGAGGTGTTTGCGGGCTGGAACGCCGACTACAGAAGCCATGCGAGAAAGAAGCAGCAGGAGGAGCAGAAGAGGAAGCTGGAGGAGGAGCAGAGGAAGTAGGAAGCAGACCACCTTCAAGGCCTAGAATCAAAGCACGCGGAGTTGGAACTCGCTTTCAAGCGGCAGCAGCAGCAGATCGACTCACTTAACCAGGAAAGGGGGTCTCAGCAGTGGCAGCAGCTAGCGGATCCAGCATTGGATAGCACCGTCCCATCCATGCTGAGAAGCAGCGTGGGTTCCGCCCCGGCCGATGATGCACTGCTGGACACATACCCTGTGGATGATATCATAGCTATGACAACTTGTGAGCTACACATGAAAATGAAGAACATATCCATGAAGGTAGCAGACGGCTATGCTTTAACAAATCCCCCTGAAGCAACCTTCCATTGTAATCCGATTCCAGCTGGCTATGCTCGTGTCGGGGTTGATGAAGTGGTGAAAGGATATTTGGGGCTAGAGCTTGACATTTCTGGAGGTGAAGAGGAGCGCACACTGGGAGAGGCCATACATCGTATCGTTCTATGGAGAACGGATTGCATCGTCTTTCCAAGGCCACCGCCACCGCATCAGCCGGCTCCTCCTCCAGGTCCGCCACCGCGTCAGCAGACTCCTGCTCCTCCAAGTCCGCCACCGCGTCAGCAGACTCCTGCTCTTCCAAGTCCGCCACCGCGTCAGCCCACTCCTCCTTCTCTAAGTCCGGCACCGCGTCAGCCGGCTCCTCCTCCTCCAAGTCCAGCACCACGTCAGCCGACTCCTCCTCCAAGTCAGGCACCACGTCAGCCGTCTCCGCCGCCTCAGCAACAACGGAAGAGAGGCGCCGCAGCTACGGCGGCTAGCAGTACAAAAGGAGGCAAGACATACAAATATGGTCCAAGCCTCAAGCCTCTTCCGAAGTTGCCTTACGACTATGCTGAGGAGGAAAACGCGGCCATAGTGGAGGCCCAAGTGAGAGCCCATTTTGCACCAACCCCCCCCCCCTCCGGCCACCAAAGGAGAAAGTACGTGAGCATGTCATACAACACTTTACTGATAATGCTCAACCGACTGTGAAGCATAGGGACTCAGACTATGAGCGCTCTATCAAGAAGTCATATTATGCACAAAAAAATAATGAGTCGAGCTCGAGCTCGAGCCAAGCAGTTGGCAAAAAAAGCGGGAAAACTGTTCCCCAGCTGGGAGAACAGGCAGTGCAATCGATCCCCCCGCTCATTGTACAAACACATGTGAGTACCGCTGATGATCAGCTGGTAATGACCGACGAGCATAGAAGGCAGGCTGAAGAGGCTGGTATCACTGTTGAACAACTCCTAGGCATTGAGGAACTCCGCGGGTTTACAGAGGAGGAACTAAAACGAAAATATGTCCGCGGCCAACCTATGGTCAAGCCTGAGCAGATCCCGCTTCTATCAACGAGAATGTATGAATTGCATCAATGGTACCTGAGAGAAGTAAAGACTACCAATCGAGAGTCCCTCATGGTGAAAGTCAAGGAAGAGCATTACTACCATGCAAACTATCTGTGGGTTGAGTTTCAAGAAATGTTTCGGTTATTCAATCAAGACGCACTCGACAAATCTATCGTCAGTTGCTATTGTCTGTAAGTGATTTTTTCTGTAATTTAAGTCTCTAGCTAGCTGTAGTGCTCGTTCATTACCTGTAATTATCCTCACTATATTCTTTTCTGTGGTATTATACAGAATGAAGATGTATGAAATGAAAAGAGCTGGACACTATGGCATTGGGTTCAAATACCATTAATTAAGAGACATGGTAACGTGAATATGATCGAACATACACAGAGAGAAGCTTGCTAGAGTTCTTCAAGCGACTAAATACCCAACCAGAAATACTACTTCCTTACAACTTCGGGTGAGTGACACTATCTTGTACTACAAATTCTGTTTTTGCTTACTAGATGTTAATAAGTGTAGTTGATGAGTTATGCACATGCCCGCTTAATTATACAAACGTGTGCGCATGCCGTTTTCACTGGATCTTGTTAATCATTGAAGTTGACGAGGGAAAAGTTCAAGTACTGGACTCACTATATAAAGATAGTAATGAATACGCAATCGTGAGGGGGACGTTCGACAGGTAATTTCAATCATTATCGCACTATGTCGGCCTTTTTAGTTCATTTCCTGATATCAACTAATTAATAACTCATTTATTCATTTTCTTTGCCGGCGAGCAGGGCTTGGGCAAAGTTCATCAAACAGGTTAAAGGCGAATGGAAACAACAGCTGAAATGGGTGCGACCCAAGGTAATTAATTAAGTACTACTAGCTACGTCTGCGCATCTATTTAATTCTACTTTCATCAATACCATTATCATGCTTGATTAATTATTATCTGATTGAATTCTATTCTCGTAAAGGCCATGAGGCAGGCGCCGGGGAATAATTTATGTGCGTACTACGTTTGCGAGAACATTCGCAT
This sequence comes from Thinopyrum elongatum, assembly GCA_011799875.1. Taxonomy (NCBI): domain Eukaryota; kingdom Viridiplantae; phylum Streptophyta; class Magnoliopsida; order Poales; family Poaceae; genus Thinopyrum; species Thinopyrum elongatum. Next base: position 13,524,658 of record CM022302.1, on the reverse strand, counting down.
GATGACGTCCGAAAGGAGCACATCTGACAGAGCACTTTGGGTACGTTTGCCAGAACACAATTCACAAATCTTTTTTTCATGATCTAATATATATACACGCAACTAATATATTCATATTGATCTCCTTCTTTAATAAATATGACGGAGATGCGGGATAAGCTCGTACCAACGGATCGCGTACGGGCAATTCAAGAGAAAATAGCGGGATTTTTGCTCGACCATGTCATAGATCCCAAAGGAGAATACCATTACAAGCTGTAATGCCTCCATGTGTAATGATCTGCAAATTGTAGGAGAAATTGTATATACCAAATTGTATATATATATATGTATGTGAATGGTCGTGCGAGAAATTCGATGATATATATATGACCGGTTCTACGAGAAATTCTATTTATATATATGCATAACGTGTACAATATGTAGTAGCGTAAAATATGTTTGAAATGAAAAAGAATTAAATGGAAAACACAAAATTAAAAGAAAAAATAAACCAGAAACCCATAAACCCCTAAACCTCCGGCGCGGGCTCGTGCCACGTGGTGGGCCTTTAGTTCCGATTCGTGACGAACCGGCACTAAAGTGTGGGGACTAAACTAGAGGGGGGGGGGAGGGGGGGGGGCTTTAGTCCCCACCCTTTAGTGCCGGTTGCAGAACCGGCACTAAAGGTCCTTACGAACCGGGACTAAAGCCCGATTCTGCGCTAGTGTGAAGGGTCAAAGAGAAACGTGAGGCCCAACAGATCGAATAAATTATACTAGTACACACAAAAATTGTTTTCATGGTGCCAGCATGTGTTAATTTGTGGGTGCGTATTTTTTTAATGATTTTTGAAGATTGCTCACCACGCTCGTCTCTCGGAGATGCTCATAGGGGTAAGGTGCGTGCGTGCGTTCATAAGGGTAGTGTATGTCCGTGTATATGAGCGACATCGATCATACCGTGTTAAAAAAATACTTATACATGCATGGTTTCTTTTTTCTGGAAGTTTGAGCGTGTACGTACGCAGGTGAGCATCGAGCGAGTCTTATTGGCTAGAGATTTTACACGAGATTGGCACTGATTTGTACACACCATAAATTGGGCTTTAGATTTGGCCCATTAGCACATTGATGCCACAAAAATTGTTTTCTTGATGCCAGCATGTGTTAATTTGTGGGTGCGCATTTTTTAATGATTTTTGAAGATTGCTCACCACGCCCGTCTCTCGGAGATGTTCATAGGGGTAAGGTGCGTGCGTGCGTTCATAAGGATAGTGTATGTCCGTGTATATGAGCGACGTCGATCATACCGTGTTAAAAAAGTACTTATACATGCATGGTTTCTTTCTTCTGGAAGTTTGAGCGTGTACGTACGCAGGTGAGCATCGAGCGAGTCTTATTGGCTAGAGATTTTACACGAGATTGGCACTGATTTGTACACACCATAAGTTGGGCTTTAGATTTGGCCCATTAGCACATTGATGCCAAATTTGTTATTTTTGGGGGTGAAGAAACTTGCCAAGCATAGAGAGAGATTGAAGAAACTTGTTGAACTTACCTTTTACAGTCTCAACCCAACCCTTCTAATTACAATCATTATCCAGACATGTTTTCATCAGACCCACTTTTCAAGTAACCTACTCATCGCCTCTTTTCTGCAGTATTCTCTGCACATGTATCCAAGAAAAGCACTTCTGGTTTAGGCCTCACATAGTGACATTACCTACCTAGGGTGTATTACTACAACTTAGCCGCCAACAATTTCTAGCTAGCAAAAGTACAAATGCAATTTGCTAAACCAAAATACTACTCCCTCTGTAAAGAAATATAAGTGATCTAAACGCTCTTATATTTCTTTATAGAGGGAGTGCTCAGGAACAACTGCAAGCTGGAGTATTACTCGATTTTATTGAGTAGCTGTATTTCCGTCCGCACATCGGGCTGTAAAATTAAGGAGCGGGTAAAGGAGAAGGAGGAGGAGGAGGAGACGTCGTCATGGCCACCAGCATGTCTTGCAAAGACGATGCTTTTTTACACTCTGTCTTGCACTCACGCATAGTGTCGTAGTAGGCCTTCTTCACCAAACAACGGAAGCAGTTCCCACTGTCGCTGCAGTCGTCAGGACCCATCTCAATGCACAAGCCGTTTGGTATATTGATCTTCTTGCCGTCCGTGTCAGCCATGATGCGGCCTGTATATCATGGAATAATAACAAACAGACAACCATCGTTATGCAATTATTTCAGAGTGGTAGAAATAAACGACGCAGCAGATTAGTAGACAAGAAGCAAAAGAGAAAGGCCTTACATTGAGCAACAGTAGCGGAGCATACGAGGTGTAGAGGCACTAGGGCTGCTAGTGCGAGGATGCGAATCGTGTACTTGTCCATGTGCCGCCCGATCACTTGGTTGTCGATGGGAAATATTTGCTAGGAAATCCTGTCGTCATTATATAGAGACATTGAGATCCCGTGCAGTAAACCTCAAGCAATATAATTGGGATTATTCAGTATCTTCCCATATTATGAACCCTCATTAAAAGCATAATCAAGTAAGATGATTTTGTTTCCTTTTTAAGACAAACTTCGCAATTTTGGTGGCAAATTACGTATGCGGGTTAGGAATGTCGGATTTATCTCCGAGTATGTCTATATTTGCGTATTTCCGAATTGTAATGAAGTATCCAATATTTATTGCCTTGTATACATGATCTGGTTGTGCACGTGCCTTTTTTTTTTAGAAAACTAGCAAGGTGGCCCTCGCAAATGTGAGTGCTAGATCCTTCACGCATTAATAGTGTCGTTTTTTTATATCATGCACATATTTTTGACACACAAAATATGTCGCCCTCGCATTTGTGGGGGCATCATCTATACGTTATTTTACGTATCTCGAGAATAAAATTATAATTTCATAGTTATTGAAAATACAAACTTCTAATGAAATCTAGTTTTACAGTCACTCTAAATATTATCTTAAGTAAAATATCACCTAAATGAAAAATATTTTGAATCACTATAATCTGTGCATGAATGATTATCAAGAATTTTCAAAAACACGATGTCACCATGTCCTAGAACTGCATTTATTCGATGTAGGTAGTGGTATTTCAATCTAATTTCACATTGTTTCTACTGTTCACCGATTTTCAATCAAGATGCTCTAAGCTCTCTCTTGCCAACAATAGAAACTTATTACATGTTGTCAACCAAATCATCCTTTTTGGCCATTCGATACATATAGCAAGATACACATCTTCCTAATTACCAAATATTACATATAAGAAACTGCTCCACACAGGACAATTGATAACCGATTTCTGCACGGCCATGTAATCAAGCGGTTGTTGCCCTTTAACTCGCATGCATGTGCGGCTGGATTTTCGCTGTCGTGCATGAATCGTTCGACTGTTGTCGTGCGTATAGCACTTCTCCTGTGTATAATTTTGATCCATGTTGTTGTAAATATATAAGACATCTATGTAAAATTTCAGAGAAAGATACACTATATATACCCATTAGTCCACAATATTTAAAATGAGAGGCATAAGCCACATTGGCTAGTTTTTTTTTCATTTATGGTGTAGATAATTATTTTGCATAAACAAATTCATTAAAGTTGAGTGTTTTTATGATAAAACAATGCTATTCTGATATGTCCATTATCATCAAATTAAATAGTACAATATGTCATATAATACTTGTAAATTTGCTTTACCCTATAAATTTAAAATTTATTGGGTGTGGTAAATTTAAAATTTAATGTTGGTTCTAAAATATTCCTATTTGAAATACTCGACGGTCTGGCTTGCCAACCGTTAGTACAAAAACAATGATATTCCTTCCATTATATTTCTTAAGGTAAGTTCATATATCTTTTTGCATGCGTGATAATTTTTGCATATTTTCTTTATTGTGTTACAATTAGATGATTTCATATATTAAATTAATGACCCGAGCAGTGGTGATATTTGGCAGAGATTTTTTGTAAATTTGTCTATGATTTATTTTATTTTGGCTGGGTCTTTTTTTGTATGAAAATTCCTTTTCAATCAGGCATCACCTTCCTTTGTAATCATGAGGCTTGAGGACTCCTTATTTGTAGGTTTTGTTTTTTCATCTGAAAGCGTACATGGACCTCGTCTCTTGTTTTGGAAGGAGCTGTGGCGTGGGCTCTCTCTTTTGTTATAACTTGTGACATGGGCTTTTTTCTTATGACATCTTTTATCTGTACGTGCTTTTTCAAGCTTTTCTGGAACACGAACGTGGGTGATGATGACTCCTTTTTTTATAGCAGGATGACTCTTTTCTTACCGGAAGTTTTATTTCTTTGCGTACATGATATTGTTGTTCTTACGAACAACTTTTTTTAAATAAGGCGTTATCTCTCCTTTTTGTATGTGTATGTTTAATTCTTTACGTACACTTTATAAGTCATGGCCCACCTAGCAGATTAAGTATGTTACATAAATCATTCAGAGAAAAAAATGTTCGTTACATAAATCTAACGGCTGTGCTTTCTCATTTTAACGAGGTCCACCAGATTAGGGGCCCGATGTTTCTGATTTTTGTGAGAATTTCTAGTAAATCTCTCTATTTTTGGCCCGTATTTTGCTTTTAGTAGATAATAGATAGAAATAGATAGATAGATGGTGTAGTACTTTTAGCAAATCCTCTCGTCATTGCACATTCGAATCCATATTGTGTCGATATGACATCACCTGTCTCACCAAATTGGGGGCTCGTTGTTTTCTTTATGAAGATAAAGATATAAAGGGGGCTTTGCGGGCGTCCAGACAATTGTCACGCACGCGTCCACAACTTGACCACACCCAGAACCCTCTCCCGCGCTTTCTCTCCAACGGAGGCGCCGCTTTCCGTGCTGCATTCATGCCGGCCCAGAGCTGCAGTGGCCCACATTGATGTCGTGCGATGTGATTAGACCGGGGCGGGGGGACCGACGCAACCACTCTAGCGACGTCACTTCAATGCGGACGCGTCGTTCAGAGCAGTGGCGAATCCAGGACGAAAATGAAGGGTGGGCTCAAACTTAACGGTGAAAGAAAAACGAAATGTTCGTTTGAAGAAAAAAAAACTTCATCTCGTAATTCTTTTGTCCAAATGAGCTGAGATTTTCCTAGATTACTACCGGAAACATGTAGTATAAAGTGGAATTTTTCTGATATTTTTGAACCAAATTTTGAAATCAGTTAGCTAAATAGCCATAATCTCCTAGTTCATTTTGTCTAAATATGCTCAATTTTTTCCAGAATACTATGAAACATGTAATATTTATTGGATTTTTTTGAAAAATATTAATTTTTGGACCAAAATTTGAATTTACTTAGCTAAATATCGGCGGAACTGGAGGGTGGCCGCCCGCCGGCGAGTACCGTCGAAGGATCAGAGCAGGGCGCAGCCGCGATCGATTGGCTAGGCGTGAGTCGCTGCTGGCGTGGTGCTCCGGCAGTCCGTCGCCCCCGCCGGCTCCCTTCTTGGCTGGTCCGCCGCCGGCCAAGGCTAGGTCAGGTCGCGGGAGCGTGCAGCGGCTCGGTATCGTGCCGGAGATGTGTTCTTTTAGGGGAATCATCGGGCTTTATATTGCATTAAAGTAAGGACGTAACTAACGTCCGATCGTTCCGTTTTTAGGAACAGATCTGAACGATTCTCTTGTCCCGTCCCGCGCGCGATCTCTGGTTTTTCTGGCGATCCCACCACTTCTCCTGCTTCCTTTTTATTTTCTGGCGTGGTAGAAAAAATGTGGTAAAAAGATTGTAGGAGGTAGGAGTCAAACTCACTGAGGTCCATCATCGCTTGTCATATTCACCTGGTCTGGTTTCAAGCTGTGATTACAAAGAAGGTCGATAAATATTTGTACTACTACATACGCGACAAGAAAAACAAGCCATTTTTCTTGCTTTCATTTTACCAAATTTTCTTCCCTTTTGTACATGGTAATTCGTGCATCATAGACCTGATAACTCACGCACACCGTAACTTTTTGACCCTAGGTAAAAAGTTATTGTAATACACCCCGATAACTTATCTGTAAAAGAGTATGGTAATTATACGTCACGAACCCGATAACTCACTCACAAACACCGTGGTAACTATTGACCCGAAGAAAAAATATTGTTGTAACACATCCCGATAACTTATCTGTAAAACAAGCATGGTAATTTATACGCAATGAATCAGATAACTCACGCACAAACACTGTGGTAACTTTTTTGACCACATGAATTTTTTTTGTAACACACCCCAATAACTTCTCTATAAAAGAGCATGGTAATATATACGCCACGAACCTGGTAACTCACTCACAAACACTGCGGTAAATTTGGGCTCGGAGAAAAAAAGTTGTTGTATCACACCCTGATAACTTCTTTTTAAAAAGCATGACAATATACGTCAAGAACCTGATAACTCACGCACAAACACCAATGTAACTCACGCACAACAATTTCCCCTAAATAAAAAGTTATCGTGTTGTTTGTACATAAGTTATCAGGGTGCATATAGTACACTGACATTACACAAAAGTTACCGGAGTTACGTTTTAAACAACCTTTTTTCTCAGATTAAAGTTATCAGGTTTTTGTGCGTATATTATCATGCTATTTATACAGAAGTTATCGCGGATGTGTCTTCAGCAAAATTTTCTCCAGATAAAAATTACCGTGGTGTTTGGACCTAAGTTATCAAGTAAGCGGTACGCATATTACCATATTATTTTACACATAAGTTACCAGAGGTATGTTTTTAACAATAAAAAATCCTAGGTCAAAGTTATCGCATTGTCCGTGCCTAAGTTATCTGGTCTATGGTGTGCATATTACCATGCTATTTATATTGAACTCATCAAGCTGTGTATTTAACAACATTTTTCTGCCGGGTCAAAATTACCGCGAGTATTCCGTACCACTGAAGATGCCGGAGTATATTTAGGCAACCTTTTTTTCGGGGTCAAAGTTAGCATAATATTTGTTCATCAAGTTATGAGATCTATATCTCGCCAAAAACAAGTCGTTTTCATGGGCCGGCCCACTAACACGCTATAAGGATATTTGTACAGAAGTTATCACGGTGTTTGTATATAAGTGATCAAGTTTGTTGTGCCTGAGTTACCATGCTATTTACACATAAATTACCGTCAAACAACACTCCCCCACTCGGCCAAAGTTATCACGTATACGGTGCGTCTATTATCATGCTACTTTCACATGAGTTACTGGGGTGTGTCTCAAAAAAAGTTTTTTCACCTGATCGAGGTTTCCACAATATTTGTACATAAGTTAACAAGGTTTGTGGTGAGTAAATTACCATGTTAAGACCATGGGCTCAACTCACATCTATGTACAAAAGAGTACAAGAGTCTAATCTTCTATGTTAAAACCGTGAGCTCAACTCAAATCTCCAATATATTTTTGATAAAAATGTATTTTTTGTATTTTTTTAGGTAAAAATTTTGTAAGAAAAAAAAGACATCAGAATAACACTTGATCAGATCTGCATGTACAGGAGTCTGCCTCAACATGAAGGTATGAAAAGTATCTAATATGAATCTAATCACAACATAGAGTGTTTGCTGGTAGATTCCTAATACTATACTTGAGCTGCCAGGTCCCAAGTTCGACTTCCCAAACCCTCCTATTTTTTTTACCGAAATTAAAAAGAAGACAACCCCAAAAAAGGAGACTTCTAGCGGGAATCGTGGATCGGGGGCAGTTCCAGCGGACTAACGGTGATCGTTCGATTTGAAGCCAACAGGATCAAGATCGTTCGGATCTGTTGCAGTTTTCCGAACGTCTGGAAAATAGCTTTTTTTGTTAAAGTAATGTTCGACGGAATACAAATAATACATGTATATTAATTGTTTTTGAGAAAAACCCGCAAAAAAATTGTTTTTGAGAAAATGGTACATTAATAAGCCAAACATGGCGCCCGATGGTGCGGGCGATGTGCTGCACTGTTGCTGTTCGCTGTGGCCTATGGGCACTTAGCAGTTGGGCTGTTGCTGTATTGGGCTGCTGGGCTAAGATGAAGTGTAGTAGTAAAATTATTATTTCTTTTCGAGGGTAGGCTAGAGCCTGTTTAAGCCTAGCTACTGGACTCGCCATTGGTTCCGAAAAACCAGCTTCGGCCGCTGCGCCGCATTCAAGCGGGCTGACCGTCCATTTGCATGGCCTGACCATAGCTATTTAAGCACGGTGCCGTCGCCTTCCACAACGCACTCTCCACTCCACATCTCCACGCACCTCCATCGCTCCCCTCTTCACCAGCAATGGGCAAGTCTTGGGCCTCGGCGCTGGCAGGCGGCTCCAGATCACGGCAAATATGTTATGCTTCAGAATTGATTTCAGAACCACCACGTCTTTGGCATGAAATGCTCAGCAGAATCCTGAGTCTGGGCCAGAAAGTCGTGAACACACGGCAGAGGAGGCCGCGGCGAGCCCTGAGAAAGCACCGCGACGTCACTGTCTAGGCCATCAACTTATTTAAATGAGTACGTGTTGGAATTAATTTGCTACCATTCCTCCTTTGTAAAACTTCAGATAATATGTTTTTATCACAACCACTTTTCAAGAGGCTCACTCATCGCCTCTTTTCTGCAGTATTCTCTTCGCGTGTATGTATCCATGAAAAGCACTTCTGGTTTAGGCCTCACATTACCTACCCTACCTAGGGTGTGCTACTACAACTTATTAGCCGCCAACAATTGCTAGCTAGTAAAAGTTCAAGTGTAATTTGCCAAACAAAAAAAAAACTGCTAGAGTTTATTACTCTCATTGCACAGCTGTATTTCCGCACATCAAGCATTATTTCTTGGTGCAATCTTGTAAGTATGTAAGCCAATTTGTTGACTGATAACTAGGCCGGGAAACTATGGAAGAGAGGGGGGGGGCGGGGGGTAAGTGGGGGGGGTGGTAAGGGGTGGGGGGGGTAAGGTAAGTACAATTATTTTAGAGTGGTAGAAATAAACGACGCAGCGGATTAGACAAGAAGCAAAAGAGATCTTAATGGCCTTACATTGAGCAACAGTAGCCGAGCATACTAGGTGTAGACACACTAGGGCTGCTAGTGCAAGGATGCGAATCGTGTACTTTTCCATACCCCTCCCGATATACAACACTAGGGCTGCTGGGCAGGCCCTCGATCGACGAGAAATATTTTGCTATCAATCAACACATGGCTGGATCGTGTATATATATAGAGAACCGGCCACCCTGATCCCGTGCAGTAAACATCAAGCAAACAAAATTGGAATTATTCAGTGCCTTCCCATATTATGAACCCTCATTAAAAGCATAGATCAAGTAAGATTATTCTTTTCCCTTTTTAAGACAAGTTTCGGAACTTTGATGGCAAATTACGTCAGGTTAGGAATGTCGGATTTATCTCCTATGTCTATATTTGCATATTTCCGAATTGTAATTCATTATCCAGTATTTATTTCCTTGTATGAATGATCTGGTTGTGCCCGTACTATTTTTTTTTTTGGAAAAAAAGGTGTAATAGTTTTAGCAAATCCTATCGTCATTGCACATTCAAATCCTTACTCTTATGTGGCTTATTGTGTTGATATGACACCACGTGTCTCACCAAATTCGGGCGGCTCGTTAATTTCTTTATGATGGAAGGCAAAAATATAAAGCTTGACAGTGAAATCATGTCGTTGTATCTACCTGTCCTATCTTTTTTTTAGAAACACCTGTAACTTTATTGATACTCATAACAATTACAGGTACACTAATTTGGATCTAATATCCAAGAAAATAGAAAGTAACTCCTATGACTAAGAATTGCAATGAAATCTCTGGTAACACCTTCTTCGCGATAGCGATCTCTGCTTGAAGAAATACTCCAAAAACTTTGGTAAAGAGGCTACAATTAGACAGGAGCAACAATGTTGTCACTCTTTCACCCGCACGAATATTACCAATAATGGTTTTTGAAAGCGCCTTGAGTCGCCCATCCAAAAAGATGGGAAGCCTTGATCGATGAACGTACTTGGACCGGGGATGATCCCCTAGAAGTGTAGGCCGTCGAATCACTATATCTTCACCATAGTGTCGATGAAAGATTTCACCTCCACAGAGAATCAAACCAACAAAAAAAGCTTGACACAACAACATAAACTCATCATATCAGTATAATCGAATCTGCGAGGACAGAAAACTCTCTAATCTCATGGCACTACCAAAAGAATGAGAGAAAGTTTATACACATAAAACTATGATGATCACTAGGCGTTGACGAAGAACATAGAGGTCTTGAAGATCCGAGGTCCCCCACCTCTCAGCGCCAAGATGATAGCCGGAGATGAGGCGACCAAAATTTCTTAGATGGCAGTGGTGACGGTGGCACGAGAAACCCTAGCTAGCCAGGGGAGTTTTTGAGAAACACCTGTCCTATCTCCTGTACGACTTTTGTGAACCCAGTTTACACTCTTGTCATGTGGGCCCGCCCATTTAAGGGTCAATCATCGTTCAAAAGAGAAATGTGAGACCCATCAGATTGAATAAATTATAGTGTACATAAAAAATGTTTTCATGGTGCCAGCATGTTTTAATTTGTGGGTGCATATTTTTTTAATGATTTGAAGATTGCTCACCATGCCTGTCGCATGGTGGGTGCGGATTTGACATAAAGAATTATGTCAAAACAGTCATGATCACAATCCATGCTAAAACGACGTCACAGACGCTCCTTCCCCCAAAAAAATTAGTGTTCCTCCGTCTCCCGCCGGCGCCGCCGCCGGTCCGCCTCGTCTCCAGTGGCCTTAGGGCCATGGAGGCACGGTGGATCCCGGCCCTTGCTGGTGGGAGGGCTCTGTTTTTAGATGTGTTTTCTTGTTTTGTTAGGGTTTGTGTCCTGCTCAGGAAGGCGAGACGACGGCGGCTCCCTGAAGATGGAATAAAGTTCTCCCCGACAAGCCCCCGTTCCGATGGTGCATCTAGCATCTTCGGTGGATATGTGAAGATGTGTCTTCGGCGGATCTGCCTTTGGTGGATTTGCTCGGATCTGTCCGTCTTTCATCTATATTCGTTTGGCTTCACGTTGGATCTGTCCAATCACGCTACTCTTCATCGGCGGTGGTTGTTGTACTGGTGCGTTGGTCCTATGGGGCCTTAGCACGGTGACTTCCTGACTGTCTACTACAACAAGTTTTGCCTGGCTCCGGTGAGGGAGGGGCGATGACTGCGGCGCGCCTTCGGCTCGCTTCAGTGCTTGTAGTCGTCGCTATGTGGTCTATGAATCTGGATGTAGTTTTTATTATTTCTGGTGTTCGTTGTACTGCCATAATTGAAGATGAATAGATCAAATGTTTTCCCGCAAAAAAATTTGATCAAAAATCCATGCTAGAATATTTAGATGATCCACACTAACACTACTTCTCTTAGCATGTAACTATGCCAAATCACCATGTCATAACCCACAGGAATGACAAGGTGCACCATGCATGCGAATAAATATTCTACAATTACACAAACCAGTAAGTGTGCACGTGTAGCCATTAGAAAAAACACATTCATCCTAGGAAGCTATTATTTATATAAAATAAATCATTTTAATTTTTTTTATAATGTACTCAAGTGCCATTAAAATTTTCTTTTTGGCCCTTTGAATGTATTTAGCAAGGTTTTTTCAGCTTTGAGACGAATTTGCAAATGCACATCGTTGGCATGGCCATGTGTGCGAGACCGTTCAAATAACGGATGCAATCAAATGAAGAATTAACTGTTTTTAAAATTAAGCTTCAGTATCACCCTTGGAAATCATGACGCTAGCCAGAGGCTCACACGCATGCTCCAACAGTATATGTAGAATATGCAGATAAGTATAATGGAGTGCTCAGGGTAAACTTCTTTCTTTGAGATCATTCAATTCTGATAGAGCAAAAATAAAAATCATGCCTTCACACATCTTTTTTGTGACGAGAAGTTTATATATTAACCAACATCAACAATATTCTTACAATGAGAGGACAAAACCCCTACTCACGGGCTGGGGAATTGTGAAGCAACAAATATGAAAACTTAACCTCTCTCAAAAATTGAAGTGAACAGAGGAGAGGAACCAATAAAGCCTCAATCTTGCGGGGATTAAATGCACTTGCAGTACTTGATGACAAACTCGTGGTCGCGGTTACGCGGTCTCGCGGCCGGCCGGACATGAGTGACTGAGTGGCCGCCGGGTGCTCGACGCCTCGGCCAGGCAGTGAACGGCGGCAGTGCACAGTGGAGAATCGAAAGCGGTGGACGGCAGTTGCAGGCAACGAGGGCGACGAAACAATCCTGAATTCACGATTGAAGCATGCGCGGTGCGACGCTTCTGTTTCCTAGCGCCATCAATCAGCAATTGATCATGC